>PISX010001451.1:85969-195967 GCA_004024625.1 Mellivora capensis | reverse complement strand
AATACTGCCTGGTTCTACTTATATCAAGTATCTCAAGTCACAGAGACAGAGTAGAATGGTGGTTGCCAGGGGATGGCAGGAAAGAGAAAGTGGGAAGTTATACTTTTCAAAGATGAAAAAGTTCTGGAAATTGGCTGTGCACAATGTGAATATACTTAACACTACTGAACTGTATATTAAAAACTAGTTAAGATAGTAAATATTATGTTTTGTGAATTTTTAACAATTTTTTAATAGAACAATTTTTAGTGAAAGTGAGATTATTTACTCTGAACAGAGGCTTTGTTTACACTGTTGGCTGACATGCTGATGCTGTGGTCAGGTGTGGAGGATAGATTGCTTGAACTGCTTAAACTGCTTTTTGCATTGGTTCGTCCTGCATGGTGCCTTCTGATCGGGACTGGCTATGTAGTCAGTGGAATCTAGTGCAAAATAGTGATAAAGGGCCGCCTGTTCAAAGAGGAGTGCTGTTGATGAAGCTTTTCCTTTCTTCTGTGGACTCTCTTAATTTGTCATGGTGTTTTTTTTATTTGCTATTTATCATCATTCTAAAGAAAAGTTAAAATTCAAAATGTCTCCATTCATTTTTATATTATGCCATACCAGGGTTTTTTTGTTTTGTTTTGAGATTTCTTTTATGTATTTGAGAGGTAGAGGGAGAGAGCACAGAAGGAGAGGGAGAAGCAGGCTCCCCACTGAGTAGGGAGCCAGACACAGGGCTCGATCCCAGGACCCTGACATCAGGAGCTGAGCCGAACGCAGATGCTAAACCGACTGAGACACCCAGGCATCCCTGCCATACCAGCTTTAAATGCAAATATTGGAGCATTACCTTGTATGCTGAATTGCCAAGATGAGAGTTTATATTTCATAGCTCACATGTGCACTTCCATGTCATTGTCACTAGAACAGCGAACACTGCACATAAAGAGGAGTAACACAGGCAGAAAGGATGTAACAGGATTCCTTGGTTGCTTGTGTTTCTTAGAATGTGATTGCCCTCTTCTGTGTTCTAACTTCTGTGTTCTAAAGTTTAAACAAAGAAGCATGGCCTCTTGGGGTCCTTAAGGCCTCTGGTTGCCCAGTTACCGAGGTAATACACTTGCCTTATACTCAATTTGCATCTCACTGAACTCGTAAGCATTTTGTGTCTACTGGAAGTCTGTGCTCATAGCTCGTCTCGAATGTTCTATGCACATGAGGACACAAGAGTGGTAAGAATGGTGGATACTGTGCCTGTGTGCTATGCTCCTGCATATGGTCCATTGTCCAACTGCACTTGACTTATGAAACACAGTTTGAAGATAAAATTATTAAAATTTTCGGGATGCCTGGGTGGCTCAGTGGGTTAAAGCCTCTGCCTTCGGCTCAGGTCATGATCTCAGGGTCCTGGGATCAAGCCCCACATCGGGCTCCCTGCTTGGCAGGGAGCCTGCTTCCTCCTCTCTCTCTGCCTGCCTCTCTGCCTACTTATGATCTCTCTCTCTGTCAAATAAGTAAATAAAATCTTTTTAAAAAGTTATTAAAATTTTCTAGACAGTGATAGAAGAACATAAGCCAAATGTAGGACTCTTTGGATTGTCGGGCCCCATGTGACCATGGAGTTCACACACCCGTGAAGCCATTCCTGTTGCTGACTCTATCCCTTGCTTTCTGCTCCCTCAGCCACTACTCTAATTCCAACTCTCCTTACCTCACAATTCAGAGATTGATGGGTTTCAAAACTGGTTTCCTGACTCTAGCTTTCTTCTCTTCTAACTCATCCTATAAATTGTTGCCAGTTTCATTTCCCTAAAGCAATACTTCCACACAGCTCACTGCTTTAGTCCTTCTGTGGTGCCTCACTGCTTATAGGCTCAAATTCTTTATCACAAAACTCAGTGCCTTCCACATTCCGACCTTAAGCTAACTTGTTAACTTTCTTTCCTCCCGTACCCTTGACCTCCATCCCGATTCATCCAGTCAAGCCAAGCCTGGGTATTGCCAGAAAGCTTGCTAATACCAGCGGTTTTTCAAAACCACTCCCTGTGTCAAGAATCCAGCCTCTGTTGAACTCCAGTCCAATCCTCAGACCCAGAGTTTACCTCTCCCATGAAACACTCTTGACCACCCCAACCCACAGTAATGTCATTGTAACTGTTTGTAGATGGCTGGATAATGGCCACCCCGTGAAACCAAGTTCTGTTCCCAGGAACCTGTAAATATTGCCTTATATGGAAAGAGGATCTTTGCAGATGTAACTAGGTGAAGGATCCTGACAAGGGATTAGCAGGTGGACCCTAAGTCCATAAAGTATCTTCATGGGAGAGAGGCAGAGAGAGATTCCACACGTAGGAGATGGCGTGATAAACACAGGGGCAGACTGGATGGATGCAGCCACCGGCAGCTGAGGAACAAGGAGGGGAGTCTAACTAGAGCCTTTGGAGGGGTCATGGCCTTGCCAGCATGGGTGGGTGGGGGTTGGCCCAGTGAATCTGGTGTTGAACTTCTGGCTTCTGGAACTGTGAGAGAATACATTTCTGTTGTTTGTGGTCATTTGTTACAGCAGCCACACAAAACAAATACACCACCCCAGCACTTACTGCTCATTCTCCTGAGTTTGGCAGTGCTCAGTATTTTTTAAACATTACTTGTATACTTCTACCAAAACCACTGATCCCTCAGTTCACAAGGTCACTTCTCTAATTGATCGACTTTTCTCTTGTACCTTACATAGTACACTGCATTTGATGCTTAACAAGTGTTTTTCTTTGGTGATGTTTATGGAAGTATAATTTACATATTTTAATATTCACTCTTTTGATTGTACCATTCAAAGTGGTATTTGCAAACGCATCTAGTTGTGTAATTGCCACTACAATCAAGATCTGGAACATGGCCTTCACCTCAGAAGGTTCCCTCGTGCCCTTCTATAGTCAGTTTCTTCCTCCACCCCTAGGTAGAGGAACCTACGGCTGGCAACCACTGATCTGATTTCTGCCCTTATAGTTTTGGCTTTTCCAGAATGTCATCTAAATGCAATCAAACTGTATATAGTCTCTTGTGTCTGGCTTCTTTCACGTAGCATGATGCTTGTAGGATTTGTCTATATTGTTGTATGAATCAGTAATCTGTTCCTATGTGTGCTATCCCATGGTCTGTTTATCCATTCACTAGTGGGCGGGCATTTCTAACTTGGAACTGTTATAAATAAGGCTAACATGAACATTCATGACCAGGTCTTTACTGTAAATGTCAACATACAGGTCTTCATGTGGACACATGTTTCACTTTCTTGGGTAAATACCTAGGAGTAGGACTGTTGGGTTGTATGGTAAGTATATGTTTAGCTTTATAAGAAACTAGCAAATTGTTTCCCAGAGTAGCTGTATCACTTTGGCATTCCCACCAACAAAGTAAGAGAATTCTGGGTGCTTGGCATCCTTGCCAGAACTTGATATTATCAATCATTTAAATTTAATTCAGTAGATATATGGTGGTATCTCATTTTAATTTAAATTTGCATTTCTCTTCCTACAAACATTCAGCATGTCTTACTATGCTAATTTGCCATGAGTATGTCCTCGGTGAAGTGTCCAGTTCTTTTACACATTTTTAAACATTGGGTTTTTCTTATTATTATATTTTATTTTCTTATTATTATTTGTGTGGGGGGGCTCTCTCCCCCACTCTGTCTCTCTCTTTCTCTTTTATCTCTATAGTAAATGTAAAATACATTTATGTATTATATAATATGTTAATAAGTATATAATATAATGAATATAATATACAATATAATATATACTTATGCATATTTTTTATACATTCTAGATATGTCCTTTACCAACTGTGGTTTATAAATATTTTCTCCCAGTCTGTGGCTTCTCTTTTCATCTATTCAATAATATGTTTTAAAAAGCAGAAATTTTAAACTTTGTTGAAGTCCAGTTTATCAACATTTTCTTTTCTACCCTCTGCCTTCCTTTCCTTATTTATTTATTTATTTGCCTAACCCAAGGTCATAAGGATTTTTCTCCTATATTTTCTTCTAGAAAGTTTATACTTTTAGCTCTAACATTTAGATCTGTGATCCATTTTTAGTTAATTTTTGCAGGAAATGTTTATTATTTGATATGCAGCCCAGAACACAGCCATAGAAAATCTAACTCGGAATAAAAAGACACAGTTCATTGAAAAACAGTGTCCTGCAGGAAAGTTTGGAAATTTGCATGCCCTGAACAGCAACATTTCCTTTACCACTAATTTTTTGGATTAGCACAGCTTTGCTATTTAAAGGTTTGTATTTTAATAAATTTTGAAATTCCAGTTCACAGATGCTATTGAGAGCAAAGTCCTTACGTGGGCTGGGGAAGGACACCCCTCTGGACATTTTTGATTAACCTGCTAGATGTTGAGAAAGTTACTGACCCCTTTCATTATCTGTGAAATGGGTATAATCCTACTTGACATGAAGTTTCTTTACAGGCTTGTGCAGACTGAGTCAGAAGTCTTATGGAGGGGCCGTAGAGATTTCATATGTAATTGTGATTATTGCTAATTATACTAATTCTCAATTACAACTGCTGCCAGAAAGCCTCCAGATGACGTCAGTAATAAGGGGTCCATTGACTTGCATGTGTTGTGAGCGTATTAATTGTAATTATTACCTTGGCAGCTACAATGTCTAACTCCACAGGTGTTTATTTCGTTAGTGATTCATTATTTACCAAGCACTCTGGCAGTGATGAGTCTCTGTTACAAACCAAGGCCCTCCTGTGATGAAACATCATTATGTTGTGGGATTTGTGACTTTGCTCCCATGGGAGGCATCTTCAACTCGTTAATGCCCTCAACAAACCGTGTGGTGGATTAAAACTAGACTGCGAGAAAATGATTTCAGTTCCACCGCTGGTTTTTTTTTTCACCCTGGGAGCAGGTGCCTTCCCATAAATATTTTCCTGAAATGGAAGTTGCCATGGGAAGTGGGTGGGTGGTCTGGATATCAGACGAAGGGCCTGGCAGTCAGGGGTCTGGATCTATCTTTGTATCTAAGGGCCCAGGGCAATGGCAATAAATACACAAGTCCAAAGGAGCGTTGTGGCCCTGAGCCTGAACTCAGCAAAAAGATAAAGAGAACTGCCTTCCAATGACTATTGTGAAACACTTAGCGCTTTGTATTTGTGACATGCTTTCAACCTTTCCGTACTCTTCACTGTGGCCCCGTGAGTTAGGGCAGGACTCTCCCTGTGGCTGGCGCTTGTGGGGAGAAAACAACTGTCTCGAGGAGGTAACTGGGCTCCTTTCTCTGCACGGCCTTTCCCCCTGGTCCCTGCTAACATTTTGAATTATGAGTTTTTTGGGGGTCAGAGGCCCTTGCTCCTTCAGTTAAGTTTTTTGCCCTTAACTTTTTAGTGTTAAAAATAGTCACAAGTAGAAAGAAAAGTCTGATAAACTCCCATAACCTCATCTTCAACAATTATAAAGTCATGACCAATCTAAATTTCTCCCTACTCCACCCACGTTCCCCCCCCATCCATCTCCTCCAAACTCAACTGAATTTTTTCATTTTACTTTTTTTGCTGAATTATTTTAGATAAAAATCCCAGACCTATCTTTAGATCTATAAACACTTTGTTGATTATCTCTAGAAGATAAGGATTTTCTTCTAAAACATAAATTGTCACACCTAAAAAAATTACTAGTAATTTTTATCCAGCCACTCTCACCGATTACCTCATAAATATTTTTTTGCCTTCAGTTTTTTAATAAGAATCAAGATTTAAATTAAATTCTACAAGTTATAATTGGTCGATGTTTCTCAAGTCTCTTCTAATCCAGGACTTTCCTGACTATCTTGTTTTTGTTTTTTCCTTGCAATCTGTTGGCTTAAAAGACCAAATCTGTTTTCTTGTAGGATTTTGCCCTGCATTTTGCTGATTGCATGTCCATAATATTTTTTCAGTAACTTCATCTGTCCCTCATATTTTCTGCAAACTGGGGACTGGATCCAAAGATTTGATCAGGTTAGGTTTGAAGTTGTTTTTTTTTTTTTTTTTCCAAGAGTACATCACAGAGCCAGATACTTGTATCAAAAGACACATGACTTGTCTCCCTTTTCATTACTAGTCATGGGTGATTGTTGTCAGCGCCCGTGCATTCATTAGGAACTACAAAATAGTGATATTCAATCACAAATTACCTGGAATACTACTTCTTTTTGTTTTGTTTTGTTTTTTTAAGGTTTTATTTATTTACTTATTTATTTTAGAGAGAAAGAGAGAACACATGGGTTGGGGGGAGGAGCAGATGAAGAGGGACAGAGAGAATCTGATGCAGACTCTATGTGGGGCCTGCTGTGGGGCTCGATCCCACAACTCTGAGACCATGACCAAGCCAAAATCAAGAGTTGGATGCCAAGGCAGAATTAATGCTCGATTCTCTTCTTTATGTATTAATTATCACATTATTGAGTTCTCAAGTTGTTTCCCAAGTTATCTAATTAAGTTTTTTTTAAATTTTTCAGGCATTAGTATGATTTTATAGATTTAAACATGTTAGTTTGTTTTAGTTTTAGTTTATTAGAACTACTATCCTTGTGGGTGCTCAGATTGTGCCTTGTTAGGACAGTGGTAGCTCCTTCCAAATGGTTCCTGAGTGTGTCCGACATAACCCGGGTTCTCATTTCCTAGGGCTGCTGTAACAAAGTATCACTAACTGAGTGGCTTCAAACAACAGACAGTTATTGTCTCACAGTTTCTAAGGGCTAGAAGACTAAAATCAAGATGTTGGCAGGGTTGGCTTCTCCTGGAGGCACTGGGAGAGAATCTGTTCCATGCCCCTCTCTGGCTGCTGGCAAGTCCCAGCAATCCTTGATATTACTTGATTTGTAGACCTATCACTTCCATCTCTGCCTCCAACACCACATGGTATTCTCTCCCTCTCTGTCTATGTCCAAATTTCCCTCTCCTGATGCAGACACCGGTCATTGTGATGAGGTCACCCAAACCCAGTATCACCTCATTTTACTTGATTTCATCTGCAAAGATCCTATTTCCAAGTAAGGTCATATTCATGAGTACCAGGGGTTAGGCTGTGAACATATCTTTTTGGAGACAAAATTTGACCCCCAACATCTGTGATAGTCTTTGATAGCTTTTCCTTGCTTTCTGGTAAGACAAAATGTTATAGACCCAGAATCAGGTCTCATTCTTTTTTTAAGTCAGGAATGATGTTTAGGGACCACAATCTGAGCACTAAGAATGTTCATCTTTACCGTGTTAGTCATTACCTCTAGGTCTTTTCAAAGGACAGAAATGGGAAATGCTTTTTATATTTTTAAAGATAAAGTGCATTATAAATTTGTAACTTTCACTTCCAATTCAAATTCAAGACTCTCAGACTTAACCCCATCAAACCATCACCTATGTCTCCTTTCTCCCACGGTGAAGTCCTGGTTCTCAATGACACACGGGATATTACTCTTTTACTTTATCCTGTGATACACACACACGGTAGACTCAAAATAACAAAACTAACAGTACCACCAATGACATGGTTACTGAAAATAGGTTAAGGCTTTTAAAATTATTCTTGTGGGGCCCCTGGGTGGTTAAGTCTTTAAGTGTCTGCCTTCAGCTCAGGTCCTGGGATCAAGCTCCACATTGGGCTCCCTGCTTAGCGGGAAACCTGCTTCTCCCTCTCCCACTCCCACTGCTTATATTCTCTCTCTCTCTCTCTGTCAAATAATAAATAAAATGTAAAAAAAAAACTTAAAAAAATAATAAAATCATTCTTGCAATTCTTTTTGTCATTGGAGTACATTCCACTCAGGATGGACAATGAAGTTACTGCATATTATTGTCATGTGAACTAATTTTTCTATATGTAGTATGCCACCAACTTGGTACACAATTAATTTCATTTATATCTATTTATTTTCAATTTTCAGGGTTTTCTAAAATTAAATTTAAAAAGGGAGAAGTCCCTTTTTTAGAAGTAATCATTTAAACTTTTCTGTTCCTCCATTTTTGCATATTGATCTTATATTCTGCAACCTTGTTGCACTCATTGTTGCACTCATTGCAACAAGGTCAATAAATGACCATTAGTCATTTATTATAGTAGATTCCTTAGGATTTTCTGTGTATATGATCATGCCTTCTATGAATAGACGGTGTTCCTTATTCCTTTGCAATCTAAATGCCCTTTGTTTCTGTTCCTTGCCTAATTGCCCTGGCTAGAATCTCCAGTACAATGTTGAACAGAAATGGCAAGAGTGAACATCCTTGTCTTATTCCAGATCTCAGGGGGAGCTCTCCACTCATTCACTATTAAGGATGATGTTAGCTGCAGGTTTTTCATAGATGCCTTTAACTGACCGAGGAAGTTCCCTCCCATTTCTAGTTTGGTGAGTGCTCTTATTACGAAAGTGTCGGATTTTGTCAAATGCTTTTCTGTATCTATTGAGATGATAATGTGTTTTTAATTTTATTGATAAAATGAGCTACATTAATTAATTGTCAGATGTTAAAACAGCCTTGCATTTCTGGGGCAAATTCCACTTGACCATGGTGTGTAATTCTTTTTGTATATTGTTGTATTGATTTGGTGGTATTTGTTGAGGGTTTTTGTGTCTATATTCATAAGAGATGTTGGCCTACAGTTTTTCTATGTTGTCTTGTCTGGTTTTCATATCAAAGCAATACTGACGTCGTAGAATGAGCTGGGAAGTGTTTCCTCCTTCTGGAATAGTTCTTCCATTTTTTACTATACAAAACTATGTGGATATGTATTCTGTGTGTGTTCTCATTACTTTTAAAAATAGCTTTATAGTACTCCACTGAGCAGATGTACCAATGCTTATTCAACCGGCTCCTTAATAATAGACATTTGAATGATTTCCAGTCCTTTCCTATTATAACTCATACTGCACTGAATTACCCTGACAATATACTTTTTCATATGCCCATGCGTGTGTGGTATAGATTCTCAGAAGTAAGATTTATAAGTCAAAGAGTAGACACATGTGGAACTCTGCTAGATATGCCAAATTCCTTTCCTTGGGAGTTGAACCATTTTGCATTTGGTTTAAAAATTGACTATTTGTGCACAGCTTGACTGAAAAGTATTTTGCCTAACTTCTTTTTCTTTTTGCCATTTTGGTAGATTGGATATAGTAACTCCATAAAGTTTTAATTTGCATTTATATCATTATGAGTGAGTTTAAATACCTTTAAGGGCCATTTGCCTATCTTTATGAACTATCTGTTCATATCTCTAGTCTATTTATAAAGTAGTTGAACTTTTTCTTCTGTTTTCAGAAGCTTTTAGACATGAAGAATATCAAAAAATCTTTGTCTACAGTTTAAACGGCAAACATTTTTTCCCAGCTTAACATTTGTCTTTTTACTGTGCTTATGGTATTTTCAAATGCAAAGTTTGCATTTTTCATTTTTATAATCTATCCTCTAGGTTTCATTTCTGCACCCAGCACAGGCATAGGAATAACTGGAAAGAAAGAACCCTGATTTGAGCAGTCCAAGTCCAAGGAAATCACTGGCTGAATGCCCAGAGACCTCAACCCTAATGATTCCCCTTAGAGCCTCTGAGGTCCACCGATCTGCCTTACCATTATTAGTGCAATTATTGCCAGATAAACCTGAGGTTTCCGAGTAACACGCCTTCCCCAAACTTAGAATCCATCTTCCTCACAGAGCTTTTGTTAACTTGGGTGGATGAAAGTGATAATGCAGGGAGGAGGGTCCTGCTAGCAAAAGCTTTGGATAAAGCTGAAGGGCCCCAAACGGTACAAAATGTGGCCAACAAATGTGCTTCCCTCTAAAGCCATTGCCACCAGAGCAGGGAGATGTTTTCTTAAATTCCCATTCCTCTTCCTAGAAACTAACTGTGGCTTTCATCAGCACTCCTCCTGCAGAATAAAACAAACACTCAGATCTCGAAACGTGTCTGGGAGAGACTTTCACAGTTTTGAGACTAATGCTATATTTATTTTTTGTTTACAGACTTCAAGAGAATGGGCGTGCTAACTATTCGCTGTCTAAAAGTAATAGCATGATGATCTGTGTTTCTTTCTCTTCATGTGCCTTTCTCTTGGCAGGTGAATTCTGTCTGCCTAAAGGACTCTACTCATTTCCCATGTTTGGGTTGATAGGTTTACTTTTGGTTGTTTTTAAAAATGTATTCTATTTTTTTACAGATTTTATTTATGTATTTATTTGAGAGAGAGAGAGAAAGAGATAGTGATAGAGAGAGAGAGTGCACAAGTGGGGAGGAGAGTGAGCAGCAGGCTCCCCTGAGCCAGGGAGCTTGGCGTGGGCTGGAACCCTGGTAACCCTGAATCCTGTGATCATGACCTGAGCTGAAGGCAGGCGCCTGACTGACTGAGCCACCCAAGTGCCCGTCTTTTTAAAAATTTAAATTAGGACGTATTCTAAAAAGCATACTTGTTTAAAACTCAGAAAGTAACATAACAGTCACCACCTACACCACGTGCCACATCCACCTTTTAGCCCGAGTTCCTACACTAAGCATTTTTTTTACAAAGAATTTTTTTAAAAGAGCAACTTCAAATATTGGATTCAAACAACTCTCTGCATTACAGAAAGTTATATAAATTTATGCAGAATGTGACTGGCCACATATATGTGTAATTATACACCTTTTTTTTCCCCACATAGGTTTGAATAAGGTTGCTGTAGCCTGTCATTGCGACTTTGCCTCTGATAATTGGTTCCTGTCCTCTATCTCTGCAGTGCCTGTCCTTTGTCCTTCATTTCATGACTTGCAAAAAGGATGCACTGGATCTAATTTCTTTCTTTAATTGTCCCCAAACATGCAGTTGATTTAGGAACAATGTCAGACAGTACTCAACACGGAACACAAAGAAAAGGTCCTGTATCTGGTTATAATTTAGAAGCGGACCCATTCACTTTAATATCCCCTTTGCTACTGGGTTGGGTTGAACTTCCACAAAGCTGAGCTTTATCTCCGTAGAGGAATTTAGACAGATAGTGTTCAAAAGTTGCGAGCAGGTTATGATTCTGACAAATTAGTTCCTAATTATTTGGCCATGGGCTCTGCCCATATTGCATGCAGAGCAGGCCTTTACCAGGACACTTAGAGACTTTTGTAGCTTAAACAGATTTAATTTAAAACAAATGGAACCATGTGATTATCTCAACCACAAATACGTAACACAATGTGTAATATATTTAAAAGGCAAGAGGAAATTTAGTAATGGTATTTCAAAACTGTTTGAAAGAAAGAAACTTTGAGGGAAAAGAAAGGAAGAAGTGAATTGGTGATGCCAGTTTGATTATTTTCAAATACCACAGCTGGACTTGGATTTGTACAATAGGACTCATGGTGTTGTAAAGGACACCAGCGGGAATCTGAGTGCTGGGATACCACATGGAGGACTAAATGACAAGGCTTTAGGCACAGAAAACTGCAAAAATCGTGCACTCTTAAGATACTTCAGTTCCTATAATTAAAATTTCCCAATTTACATACTCCATCAGGGAGCTATCTAGGTAAAGATAGAGTCCATGTTGTTTGGGATCCCTTTACTCATTTACTTAATTTTTCTTCACGGCTACTCATGCACTCTGTTGCTATTCCAACATGCATGCCTTCCACACACACCAAATTCCATAATAATAATAATAACAGCAAACGCTCAGTGAGCTCTGAGTGTGTCCCAAACATTGTTCTAAGCAGTGTGTATTACCTCATGTAGTTCCTACAACAACCTCGTGAGACAGACACCCTGGCAATCCTGCTCTTGCAGATGGGCAAGGAGTAGAGAGGTTAACTTGCTGAAGATGACACCTAGAAATTTGTTCTCGATCATTACATGACACTGCCTTTCCAAGCATCCCAAATGTCTTGTGACAAACAC
Source organism: Mellivora capensis (assembly GCA_004024625.1). Lineage (NCBI taxonomy): Eukaryota > Metazoa > Chordata > Mammalia > Carnivora > Mustelidae > Mellivora > Mellivora capensis. The sequence goes on along the minus strand of PISX010001451.1, from coordinate 184,068 downwards.
CTTGAGTAGTGAAAGGACTTCCAAGGACCAGCTGATCTGGGGTAAAAATGCAAGACTGAACATTTTAGAACTACAAAAATAAAGGACATTCTCAATAAAATGTGACAGCAGATTCACAAAGCATTCACTTAGACGTGTGACTTTTAATACATCAAATTTGAAAACCAGCCACGTTTCTGAATAGCCACATCCACTGTAATAGATTTATTAGATTGAAATGTACAGAAGTACTAACAGCTGACTCTTTTTGACCTAGAAAAATTGCAGTTCCAAATGGTTCGATCTAATACTTTTAGCACAATTGAGTACATGGTACACTTCTTAGGGATCCGAGCAAAGGATGGCCCCTTGGTCCACCTATCAGCAGTAGGTACAGAGCCGAACACTATGTCAGTCCTCAGATCAAAAGCTATGGAGACATGGATCTTGCACTAAGAAATTCTTAGTTTTCAATAGGAGGCAGACAAATATACAAACAATTATTCAAATAAGATCACTGCACCCCTGAAGTTCTGTATAAAATGTCTTGAAGGTGTTGCAAAAAGGACATGTACACGAACCTAGAAAAGGCAGAGATGTCTTTATACAGAACAAAAGCTCTGACTGGGATGCAACAGAGGAGTAGAAGTTTGCCACTGCTGCTGAAAAGGACATAACAATCATGCAACAGATTTAGCTTTCAAAGAGGAGAAATGACATTTCTCTAGCATCATTCAATTTCCCATGAGGGCAGCACTATGAACCTGCCAAACCTACCTGATTAGAAACTTGGGTTATGCTGCTTAAAGCTCTGTACCTTGGACAAGTTACTTCCTGTCTGTAAGGTGGAGAAACTAATGCCTTCCTCATAGAATTATTATGACAGATTGCATAGTGTATGTTAAAAGTTCAGCAAAATCATACCTGCTGGGTCCTTAAGAAATGGTGGCTATTTCTACCATTGTTGCACCATTGGCTTCTTTGCTACCCAGCACATCACTAGACCAATAGCAGGGAGGTGTCCATTCTATCTCCCGTGAAAGCCCACCTTGTGGTTGGGGGATTGGGGCAGGTATTGCATCAGCGGGGGACATATGACCTTAGAGAATATATGGCTTCTCTTCGGGGCAGAGTGTGGTGCAGAATTTCCCCAGAAGTCTGTGGTATCTGTTTGCCATCTTGCAAGTGTGGTGTGTGAGCTTCAAGAGCAAACTTGTCAGCGCACAAAAGTTCCCAGATGGCTTTTTCAAGGACTTTTGATCTCTGCTGTCTTTGATTTGAGAGTTCCCTAGAGATCTGAAAGCAGATTTCTTGTTGCCTCCTTAAACATGGCTGTGCAAAATTGAGCAAATTATTGGCACAGTCAGCCTATCTTGTTTAACTACAGATGGATTCGTGGCAGAAAGAGCGACTTCACATCGGATATCATTGACTAAGCCGTGATCCACCGGCCATGGGAGCTCTACAACCTTCTCAGAAGCCCCTTGGAAGATGGCAGCCAAGGGTCTGCCTGTGGTCAGCTGGAATAAAAATTCTAATTGCAAAATCTTGCCTGTCAAATAGCCACTAGATTTTGTCCTGCTGCAGCCAACTGTTTTAATTTCCAAGGCATTATATGAGTTTCCCCCACAAGCTGTCATGGATTTGATATGGCAGCATAGGAGCTGCAAATATTGAGGTCCTGAAACCCAAGTACACAGTAAAGTCAGTCACAGTCAAACAAGGCTTGTGCAACATACCCCTCGGGTCTGGCTTCCTGCAGAGGGCAGAGGACAGAAGGAAGACCATCCATCCCTCTGCATGCTGGGCCCTTAGCTCTTAGAGGGAGAGAAGTGTCTGAGTCTTAAGACTTGGAAGTCCACCGATGGGTAGGGCTATTAGAGACCCTGTTGTCTACACAACAGGACCACATCCTCAATTCAGGGCATAAAACGCCTTACATTTGTTAACCTTGTCTTGGTATTTTGCAAACAAACACTGTGCAAGAGTCACATGGCTTACACTGTACAAAGGGTTAATGACAGACTTACTTTTTGGGAGAAATGTGGTTTAGTTGTTCCAAAGCCTCTTCCCCTTATGACTGTGTTCTGATATAACCTCAGTGCCATCCAAGGCAATAAATAGCAGAGGAGTTGGGATAAATCCAGTTATTTTTCCACAGCATCTTTCGTGGTAAGTGTGTCCGATTTTTAAAAAATGAGACTCCATAAACCACATCATCACAGAGTCCTGTTTTTGTCTCCAGGGGTTTCAGAGTTCCAAATGCTTGCCTTTTTGGACGTTGCATTGATGTGGCCTTGGGGACGGGTTAGAGTCACTAAAAACACTCCTGGCACTGGATCACCTTGTGGCCGAGGTGAAATGGGGATCTTGTTTTCAAGAGTTTGAAGGAGAACTCACAGGAAAGGCCCAAGAGGGGACGACGCTCTCTTTGGGGTTTAGGAGGGATTGACCCTCGACCTTCCCAATCTTCAGACCTCAGAAGCTCCTTGCTGGTCACACATATCCACATCCGTCCTGGCAGCCTGAACCCCCGTGTCCTCGGAAATTCCTAGAAGTGTAAAGACAAAATCAGCCCCAGGATGTTGGCGGGATTCAATGTGTTACTAAAAATGGGCCTTTGTGGATAGAAACTTAAGAGTTTTAAGTGAAAAAAGAAAATTTATGTAATTATCAGTGACTCCAATGACTTCATTTTTTCTGAAATGGTTCATTACCAAAAATTGAAATAGGGTCACAGGAACACGGCTTCCCAGTAAGGGAGAAGCATCTCTCTCTCTGCAGCCCCTACCCCGCCCTCCCATCTCAGCCAAGAGTGTCACCGGGGAATTGATCAGGAAACTCTTCGTGGGGGTTTGGATTTACAAGCTTCACGACTGTTCCGTGGATGCCTACCTTCACTGTGGTTCCTAGTCCTCTGCCTCCTAGCTGACTTTGGGTCCTTTCCCAAACACTAAATAACAGGATAGGGAGAGAAGATGGTTTCTTTTCCAAAGTGTGGAAGCAGAAGGCTGGGCGACTGTGTTCCACGAGCCAGGGTCTCACTCCAGCCCCCTGGCTGATACCTATTCCAGGGCTAGCATGTGAAGGCAAAGGTCTGGGAGGAGGGGAGCAGTTGTCCCTGACAGCCTCCCTTATTCATGACCCTCTCGGTCTCAGCCAACACTGTATTTCCTGGTACCTCTCTCGGGGTTGTGAAGGAGGAGCAGTTGGATCATTTGATTAGCTTTTTCCCAGAACAGGGACCCTCCCATCTCTGTTTACTTCCCAGAGACTGAAGGAGGAGGCCCAAGAATGGGGCGCCTTCTGGGGCTGCTCCTGAAAGAGAAACAGCACCAGGGTCAGCCTTGGTTTTGCTAAATGTATTAATGTTCCCACCTCAGATAGACACCTGCTGACCGATTTCCTCTGCCCTCCCTACCCCTGGGGAAAACCACTTCTGGTGGTCTCACTCCAGCTATCCCCACAGACAACGGAAACACCCCTTGTTCCACGTGGACACCTGTCAAATCATTTTTTTTTTCAATTGCAGCAAAAAAAAAGAAAGGAAAAGAAAAAGGAAAAAACACATAGCATACAATTCAGTGTCTTAACCGTTTCTAATCATACAGTTCAGAAGGGCCAGCTATATTCAAATTGCTATCTTCCAGATCTCTGGGACATTTTCCTCTTGCAAAACTGAACCTCTAGAGAGGTAGACCCCATCTACCGAACAAGACCCACTTCCCCTCCCTCCAGCTTTGGCAGCCACTATTCTACTTTCTGCTTTCTATGAGTCTGACTACTTTAGATAACTCATATAAGTGCAAATATACAGTATTTGTCTAATTATACTGATTTATTTAACTTACTCTCATGTCCTAAAGGTTCATTCATGACGTAGCATGTGGTGGGATTTCTTTCTTTTTTTGAGGCTGAATCATATTCCATTTATTCATGCATTCATTTTCAGTGGACTTTCAGGTTGCTTCCATCTTTTGGCTATTGTGATTAATGCTGCAATGAATATGGATGTGCAAATATTTCTTTTGAGATCCTGTTTTCAATTTTTGGGGATATATACCTGAAAGTGGTATTGTTGGCTTAGGCTCCTGCCCTTGGATGCATTTTGATATTCCTATATCCTTTCCACATCAACTACCCAAAGCCTTCAATTGGGTAGAATGCTTCCTTCCTCTAAAATCATTCCCTCAGGAGCATGGAACAAATAGCAGGCTGGCCTTTGCCCCAGTCTTAAGTCAAAGCACAACATGGACTTTTCATTTTCAATCTCTGGTGCCCTGCCAGGCAGTGCCATCAACAGATGAATGCAGGAACTCAGTTCAATCACCCTCCATCCCCCAGCAGACCTCTCTGGCATCTTCAGCAAGTCCTGCCATGGGGGTGAGGTTCTACTGCTCTAGACAGTCACTGGCATTCTCCTGGGACTGGTCATGGGCTCCTATTCTGTGAGGTCCTTGGCTCCAGCTCTCTTCCCTATGGGGGTGACGGCTAGTTGAGCCTAGCTTGGTCACTTTTGCTAGACAGCCCAGCAGTGGAAGAGGGACAGTGGTTTGGCCACCCACCCAAGCTGAAGAGCTTTGATCTTCTGTGAGAGGCACCCATCTCCTTTATGCTGCAGAAGAGGGAGAGACCTGCAGGGAATTCGTGGGAATGGTTCTTTAGTCAAGCCTAACACACAGATGTGCTCACACACATACATGTGCACACACAGGGGCATCGAGGGTCTTGCCAACTCCACCCTATAGCTTCCCTTCTAATCATTCCTTTTCCATTTCCAGCTTTCGACTTGGAATTTTTGGCTCCAAAAGAAAAGTAAGAGGTAAAATTTTTTAAGACTACTAAAAAAGTGCTCTGAATTTTGTCACTCTATTTATCAAGGTCACTAGTGGCTTTATATATACGTAGAGAAGTGTTCACAACAATTAGATATCCTCAAAATAGCAAAAGAATTTTCTTTGATTTTGTATCAACCTCTCTAGACTTTTTAAAAATGCAAATACACCTAATAGGAGCAACTAACACTTTAGTTTGTCAGATGGCTCTCCTCCAGGGGTTTGGGGGGGGGCAGGGGAAGGAAGGGGAGAGAAACACAGAAAGCAGAGTTGGAGAAACATTAACAAATTTCATCTATTTCCCAATTTTTCCTAGGATCGGCTCTGTGTATATTTCAGCTAGAATTTCACGAATCTTTGTGTTTTAGCACTTGTCTACTTAGGAAAAATTGAGTGAAAAAGTTACCCAAATCATTTTTGACATCTCAATTTTACAGGCTGGTCCCATGTTATGAAATATTGTATGGGAAGGAGGCGTCCCCAAATGTTTATCTGTTTGTCTCTCATCCTAATTAAGTCCATGTGCATCCCATGTGACATCAGAGTATGAGGACCGTGTTTCCATTTTTTGTTTTGTTTTGTATTTTCCTTTAATGTGCTGCTTCAATTAGAGAAGGAACACATCAATATTTGGATTGAGAGGTATGGTACAGAGAGGGAATTGTTTGGCTCATAAGCTATCGAGGGAATATATGAGCTCTTAAATCATCAAAAATAAATATCCTGGTATTAGTTAAGACACTTTGGGATAAAAGAAGTAGAAATCAATTTAAGCTAGCTGAAGCAAGATGTGGAGGGTGGTCTGAGGATAAGCGGAGTCTCCTAGAGCCTGTGGCTAGAAATGCAGCCCAACCTGAGGAACTAAGGTCTGAGAAGCTTGTCAGCAACCCAGGAACAAACCCTGCCTCTCATTCTTGCTGCCCTCTGAACATCTGCTTCTCCTTTTCTCTTTCACTGCAGACTGACTTTCCCTGGTCACATCACAAAATGGCTGCCTCAAGTCTCCCAAATTGACATGTTATCAACCACCTAAAGGGTAACTAGCTAATAATTAGCCCCGGTTCTTGGGAGGGAGAGCCTGATTGGTCCAACTTGGATCAGCCTCCACAGTGGCCTAATGAATTAGTAACAAAGGGACAGAGTCACACACTAGGGGCTCACCTAGGACACTGGGGATATGTTCTCAGAAAAAGGAGTTTTGTATGCATTTGGAATAGTCAGTCCCTGTTCCAGATGAAAGCTATCCAGAGTTTCCTGTATTTCCTGTTTGTAACCTGAATGTCCCCAGCTCCCATCAGCTATGGGCAGAAATGGAGCCCTGATCACAGTACCAAAATTATATTGGACCTCAAACTTGCACAAGTGCTACCAAGGGTTCTCTTGAGTGTTTATCTGAGCTCATAAAAGACCAACTCCAGCTGGGTCCTCCCTGGCTCCCAAGGTATGCCGGCTATCCACTAGGCATTATGGTCTCTGGTTCTGCTGGGCACGTGGCCACAACACATGCACCAGACTAGGTCCTTCACCAGGGTGCCCCTCAATTTTAGTGTATGGCTGTTGTCTTGGTGTCATTTTTAACAGTGCTCCCTTTTATTCTCAAAAGTGTCCTGGTTTATATGATAAATTATATGTTCTACCTCTGTCGAATGCACAGGATTTACAATGGTCCAAGGCAAGGAGACCTTTGTGAATCCTGTTAAAGAAGCTTCCAAGAAGTGCAATTTGTGCCCCCAGGAGTTTATAGAGTGCCAGAGAAACCCCCTTTGACCTAAATTAACCAAAGAGGGAGGTGTTTATTGAGTGATATAACCAAACTAGGAAAAGGACAAGGGGTAGAGTTTGCCTCAGCAGCCACTAGATCCAGGACTCCAAACACCAAGGAACTCATTCCTTTGCTGTCTGCTTTTTGTCTCTGCTTCTTTTAGTGTATTAACTTTATTCCTCAGACTTGTCCCCATGTGGGGAAAATTTGGACACTATCCTCAGCTCTGGGCTTGTGTCCTTAAAGCGTCATGACCACAGAACTCAGAGAGCTCTCATTAGGAATTCTGGGAAAGAGACTTTTGACTATGGTTGGGTCATATGACCATCACTGGAGCCATCACTATGACCAAGGATGAGACACTGTGATTGACAACCACCCCCCAGAATTCTACTAAGATTGACAACTACCCCCCAGAATCCTACTAACAGGAGGGGAGTGCTGTCCCAGGCAGATAAGACAAACAGTGCCCAGCCATAGAACTCTTTCAGTGTTTAATATCACCAGAACTGAGACCTGAGTCTGATGGGGGCAAGCCGTGAAATAAATGTAAGTAGCCCCAAGTCTCTCCCTTCCAACAACTATGATTTTCTGACTGAAGCAAGCTCCTCCTGATTCTTACTCCCTTTACTCACCCAGGAGGGTTCACAGTCCTTACACACATGGGTTTGGTTAGGTTGCCCTTCCTGTTCATCAGAACCCTGGCAAGTGGACATAGCTAAGGCATGACCCTAACTAAGGACCTCATTATATATATTAGCAGAAACAAATAGGATTAGGGAAACATGTACAGTGCATACCAGCCCAACCCTGGTCAGTTCTTGAAATTAAATCATACAACTTATAGATCTATGGCTTTGAAGGTAGGTTCCTTGAAGGGCAACCCCCATGGGACTCATGGGAAGGAAGTTTCTCACTGTCTCTCAGCCTCTCTCTTTCCCTCTCTGTATTGTGTGTACATTTCAGATATAACAAGGTGTTTGTAAACCAGGACTTGTACGTCACACTCACTGGCTTCAGTAAATGGGCTTCAAGCCCATATGTTATTCACAAAGAGAAAAGCAGATTTCTGCTCTGCTAAGAACTTGAATAGGTTATTTTCTCTGTTTATAGGAATTTCCACTTTTTTTTAGTATGGCTAATTAACTAAGACATTGCCTCCCCACCCCAATTTGCAACAGTGCTTTGAATATTCCTCAGCAAAACTGGGTAATTTTAATCTTTTTTAAGAATGGGTTGCATGCCTATGTGGGTTTCCATATCTGCAATTGTTTGCAACCCGGGCTTTGTACTGGTTGACCCTTAGGGACCTTTCAACCCTCTGGTGCGAAGATTTGTGAGTACACAGATGAAGCCCATTCACTTTGCATGTGAGATCCACCTCGCATAAAATTCCTTTCATCTCCTCTCAAACACATTTGGGAGAATCATCACAAATTAAGAGACCATTGTGAAGCTCAGTGGCATACCTTAAGAGAAAGTAGATTAAGCTCTGGACAACTCCCCATGAAGTGAACTGCTGAGTGTGCACAAGTTTTAGAGGGGGCCACACTGTAGGTGCACTGTGCTTGGAAAACAGCCGTTAGGACAAGTGTGTGGACAGTTGGGGCACCACCTCGATGGGGAGCCATGAGCTCCCACCAATAAGAACACTTGCACACTCTTGTACCCTTCTGAACCCTGGTTCATACACCAGTAGTGCCAAGTCCAAAATGAGTCAGCAGGCTGATTGGATGCACCATATGGGAAATCTCTCTGAAAACCATCCCTCCTAAAGGACACACACCAAGGCATGGCTTGTCTAAGGCTACACAACTTCTGCCAAAAGATGATTTTGCCACAGCTTTTAAACATATGACGCAAGATTTGTGCTGTGAGAAGTCCCCACTAACAATTTAAGTATTTCTGTTCAGAGGGATAAAAGAAAAGAAAACAAACACATGAGCTCTAACACAGGGTCTGTTTATGGCAATGGATCAGGCAGGTCTCCCTCACTTTACTACATCCCCTGACTGCTTGTAACTGGTACATTAGTTTAAAGGGACTCCAGGTCGACTCGATAATGAAAACAGTGTTACCTTCTGTAATTAATTATACAGATGAGTTATCCAGCCTCCATTTTTCTGCATCACTCATGGTACTGACTTTCCATTTTTTAGTTTTCAGTTTTTAGAAAACATGTTCTTGTTAAACCTGCATCTATTGACTTTGAGGATGCTTCTAGGAAATCGTTAAATATTTTTTAAAACCAAAGATCACTATAGTCTTATTAATTTCCCAAAGAGGAGTCCACATCTGAGAAAGACAGAAACCCAACTTGAATTATATCTGTGGTGCCCGGGAGACCTTCCCAGTGTAGAGGAGTAAATGTGAAAAGAGAAAACAATCATGGACAATTAACTGGGTCTTGGCTAAATGTGATTCCACTGTGAACCCTAAGCCCCTCCTTCCTTATTCTCCCCTCAGCCACATTTCCAGTTGGTAATGCAAAGAGGGCCTCTGGTTCATCTTGTTTCTCTGGAATTAGGCTCAGCACCCTTCTCCAGTGACTTCTCCAAAACCTGTCCCTTCTTCTGGTCATCACTGTCTTTTCCCTTATTATTTTAAAAACCATTTTACTGGAAAACCGCTTGGCACCAAGCACCTCTTCTTTTAGTTATAGCAGCTTCAAGTTCCCATTGACCCATATCTAATGCTGCCAGCTACTTGCACATGAATGAGTGTGAGGGGAAGATATTTCTTTTAGAACACTCCCCATTTCCATTGCCAGTGGGATCCAGCAGCTCTCTCCAAGCCCATCAGATCCGGTGGAACCCTGTCGAACGGACTGTGGGCACTGAAGGCTCTGCCAGGCTATAGACCTGAGTAGAAAACAGACTAGGTTCAGTAGGGGAGATTGGCCAGTCTTCTGATTACTGGCTTTTCCAAGAGCCCGTGAGGGGTTACAGCCTTGACACTTCCCTCTGAGGTGCCTAGCAAGATGTCACTGCCTGGGGGAGTCTCTCCTTGAGTTCCCATCTTGGCCCAAAGGAGGCCATTTTGCATGTTGAGAGGATGACCTCCTCTCCTCTCATCCCTCTTCTCTGATTCATGAGTTAGGATGGAGAACTAGACACATGCAGTACCATCCCTTCCTGTCTCACTTCCCGAGAAGCTTCTTCTAGACTCAAGCTTTTTATATTCTCCAGAGGCTTCCCAGGACTGAACTTTGCTTTGCAGAAGTGAGGCCTGCAGTTCCAGGTGGGCATGTTACACAGGGCAATATGAGAAATCTTGAGAGCCACCTGGGACCTCCTCCTTGCCATGCTCTCCAGCCTAACTTTATCAGCAATTGAGCAGACATTCTTGTCTCCAGCTCTGGGCCTCCTATGTCTATGTCTCCATAGCTTTGAGGTTTGGAGTGGAAAAGAAGGGAAGTAATTCACTGTCACCCTCAAACTCCAACGCTGCCCTCAGGAGTGAAGAGGAGAGGAGCCAGGGGACTGCTGGAGAATTCCCTGAGAAGACCATAAGCACCTAAACATGACAAACTGATGTAAGAAAGGAATTGCTGACCAACATGAAGACCGAGGAAGAGATGCGGAAAAATACAGGAAATCTGACTTGTGTTTTTCTCCTGGGAATTCCACTCAAAAAGTTGATGCCGGGGTGTGGGGTCGGGTGGAGAAATTACGCTAAGAGAGGGGGGGAAAAAATGAAGCAGAAAGACCTTGACAGCAGGACCAGTAGCCATCCTGGAATCTTTTAAAGAATGGTGCCTTTCAAAAAAAAAAAAAAAGTGCCTTTCAGGAGTAGTTTCATGGCAAAGATTGTGAAGAAGAATCATCTGTCATTATTAGAGGGTTGCTTAGAATATCTACCCAGTAGCTGCTGGAATTTGATTTCCACAAATGTTCTTGTGATCTTTGGGAGGTACTTCAAGTGGAATTGGGAATTTAACTAAAGTCTTCCCAGTGTAAGAGGTTAGACCTGCAAGAGGAGTAAGAATGTGGTAGGAGAGGGAGGCAGGGAGTACTCTTACTAACAATAGGAGCTCAACTTAGGCCAGTTGTTCTCCATCCATTAGAACTGCCAAAGAAATTCCAAACCATCCCAGTGCTAGAGTCCCTTCCCACACCATTCAAATCACGAACTCTGGGAATAGGCCAGGGTGTCAGTATTGTCAAAAACCTCCCATATGATTCTGGTGTGCAGCTGGGATAGAGAAACTGTGTTCTAGGCTAAGGGAATATCAGCCATCTGTGCCCTGCCTGCTTTGATGTTGGGAGGGTGAAGGGGACATCATTTTTCCCTAGTGAACTAAAGCTTTGCTACTCAAAGAGTGGCCCCTGGACCAGCTGCATTACCATTACCTTGGGCCTTGTTCAAAACTGCAAAATCTTGGGCCCCACCCTTGACCTAGACCTATTGAATCTGAACTGTTTTGCGGAAATGTTTCTGAAACTTTAATGTTCATAGGAAACACCTGGAGTCTTGTGAAAACACAGATTCTGTTTTAGTAGGTCTGGGGTGCAATCCAAGATCCTGCCTTTCTAACAAGCTCCCAAGTGATTTCAATGCTGCTGATCCATGGACCACACTTTGAGTAGCAGGGCAATAGAGGACTTGGAGCAGCAAATAGAAGTTGCTCAAGGAAGAGTGTTCCAACTTTGGACTGCTCAGTAGGAATGGTGCTGAAAAAAATTGCATGGAACATCTTCAGGGACATTAAGATACTGGAGATTTTATAGGACCAGCTGTCATTCCCAAGGCAGCAAATTAGTAATTACCACCATGAAGAGATGCCATTGCTGGGAACTTCCAGAAACTGCCAGTTGGGGCTGGTACCAAGGGAAACTACAAGAGAAAGAATCAAATTAACAAGACTCCTTAGCAAGTTGGAACTCTCTTTGCATACCAGCCCAAGTCACACTTGAGAACAAATAAATTGGCTGTTCCTATTCCTTGCTATCTGGAGGAGAGAATGAGTCTTTCCATATGCTTCACACTGAAATTAGAAAATAGTTATTTCTCATCAGGATCCCTGTTGGGGTGAGGTCTGCCTTTACTCTACAAATGTTTGTTGAGTCCCTCCTTTGTACCAGGCAGTATGCTAAGACTTAGATTTGGAAGGCTAGAAACTGAGGTAGGGATTGGGGGTGGGGGGTTGCTCCAGCCAGCTGTAGAGAACTAGAATTGCAACCCAGCCCTCATCACAGAGTACACTGTGACCTGAGAGAAGAAGGTTAAGCTGGGATGGTGCTTATAAACATCTTAGCTGTTATGCAAATCCCAGGCCTAACATCAATTGATGTCAATTTCAGAAATAAGATCATATATGATTCATTTGGAATCAGGCAATGGAAAAGCCAATGCTGTTACTGGAAGCAATTTGACGCCGCTGAGCTGCTCTAGGATAAAGGCTAAGTACATGATATTTGGGAATGAAATGACAGCCATGGAAGATACTGTATGACTACACTGGGGCCGCAATACTGGAACCAGTTTTTGAGTTTGGTAAAGGTTTGGTTCTAGGCAGGAGATATAAGTAGGAGTTTGAACCTTGGGCTGTAGCTATCCTCCCCATACAGAAAGCCTTGCCTATGTCATCTGGAAGGTCTCTTCCAGTCACATGCTTTAAACCAGGATGCTCAGAGGTATGACTGGCCTTTTTTTTTTTTTTTTAAAGATTTTATTTATTTGACAGACGGAGATTACAAGTAGGCAGAGAGGCAGACAGAGAGGGGGAAGCAGGCTCCCTGCAAGGAGCCCGATGCGGGGCTTGATCCCAGGACCCTGGGATCATGACCTGAGCCGAAGGCAGAGGCTTTAACCCACTGAGCCACCCAGGTGCCCCATGACTGGCCTTTTTATAGAGCCATAGAGAGGTAGAGCCATGCCTACCTATTGTCAATGTAGGAAAACATCTTAGTCACTAGGTATTCTGATGGCCAGGGGCAGGGGAAATGTGGAACAAAATCATTGAGGAGCTCTGACACCTCAGCAGAACAAGGAACACAATATGAACTTAGTGTTAGCAGCAGGAATCAAGAGCCGTGTGGGGAAGCCATTATAATTCCCCCCCTTACAAAGACACATTAGAGTCTGAAGCTCACTGATGTGAAATGACTTGTATAAAGTTACAGGGTAATATCATTGGAGAAGAACAGAGGTTTTCTGATTTCAAGTACCAGAAATCTATCCAAAGCCTCATAGAACGGAAGTTAATGAGGAGGGAAATGAGAAGTGATTAAGAAACAGAAACTACAGAGGGAAGAGTCTGCTCCTATAGTTGGGCATGTACATGCAAAAGGAAACATGTAATCTTCTTCATTTGAGGGGCCCCCATGTTGGGGGCACACATGACAGACTGAGCAACTACCAAGGCAATGGAAGACTGGGTCCCTCTGGTCGAAGGAGTGTACAGTATCACTGTGGAAATAGAACAAATATATTGCATATACATAATAACACAAGTAACACAGGCCCAGAATATCCACCTAAGTGATGAGAGCTGTATGAGGATCCAGGCGGCAGGGAGGAGAGAAGAAGGCTTGGAGGTAATTGAAAAAGCGTGCGGGAAGAAAGGAGATTAGTAGAAAGCCACAATGTTAGCATCAACCCCAGGAAGGCACTCCTGTGAAGGCAGGTTTAGGTAAGCCTATGGGGCCGGAACAGAGCCCTCCAAAGGACTCCGAGGCCTTAGGACTAGAAGTAGAGAATGAAATTCTCCCAGCCAAGTGTGGTTGGAAAGAGAAGAGGAATAAGGAAAGCTCCTCTGTTACAGACAGACAGAAAGGAAAAGTAGGACAAGCAGATCAGAAGCTGTGTGCATATTGGAGCACACTTACGAGAACAATTTGGTAAAATGAGTTAAACTCCTTACCTCCATGGTTTCTCCCCCTTTCCAAATTATCCTACCTTCCATCTCAGGTTGTTCATGCTAAAATTTTCTATTCCTGCTGAACATGCTATCTAGCTAGTAGCGACTGCTTCTCTTAGCCTCTCCAACTTGACAAATTTGTGAAGGCTCGAGTAAGGATGAATATGCACAGATTAAGATTCTTCTTATTCAACCAAGAAAGAAAACAAACCCTACTGCTGGAAACAGAGAGATTTTTAAGATGTTTGATGGATCCAAATTTGGAGGGCCAAATAATCTAGCATATCCACGAACTAGCTATACTCCCCCCATATAACATAAGGGGGCTCTGCACCAGAGACTGAGGAAGAAGATCCCATGAACTGTCCTCTTTGTTCAGAGACACAGGTGTGTGCCCCTGTTGAGAACAGAGCCCCTGTTCCGACAATAGATGCGGACTCTCCTTTCCACTGTGATCTGTGCCCATTGATACAGGGCCTGCTAGGACTGACAGGGGAGCATTGCTGATTGAAGTCCCACCCAAAGAACACTGTAGATAGTGAACAACAGAGAGCAAGGCCTTGGAAGTAGTGGGAAAAATTTACACCTCTTTCCAGGAAAGCCAACATGACTCAGGCCTGTGAGTGACCAGGAAGTGGGCTATGTGCTGTGTACTTCTGTCTCATTTCTGGTGACAGGCCTAACCTAATAGAACCTGCACTCTAGTGGACCCACTTGAGCCTGGACAACACCTACACAAGGTGGCCTGCTGAATCCCTCAGGATGGAGCCAGAAATCAGCCCTACAAGTTCTCCCAGATAATTCTGATACCTTAAGAACTGAAGACTTCAAGGGACTGCCTTGGAATAGAAATGACTTAAAAATAAAATTTTAGAAAACTAACATCCTCAATAACACATGACCTTAATGAAATAGGAACAAAAAGTCATGGCTGAACCCATTCTAAAGTGAAGGGCTAACAAGATACAACAGCTACCTCACATGCCTCAACATAAAATGAAAACGTTGAGGAGTAAAGATGGGTTGGCATGGTAACAAAGTACTGCAAGGCAACAATATTTGCAATAACACAACCAAAATCTACCTCAAAGGCGTAAGGAGCCAAGCTGACATGGTAGCATTTAAACCAGTAATGTGGAGATAAACCTAGAAACTCCTCCAGAAGAGAGAAAAGGAAAAAATACATATTTTTTAAATGAGACAAAAGATGGCAGATAAGAAGTGATTATCGTTCAGAGAACAGAGGGCTAACCCAAGAACCATAGATTTTTAGTTCTAGAAGCTAGAGTACCTAGAACAGAAACAACACTTCAAATCATGATAAAAAAGAAAACTTACCATTGAAGAAAAAATCCTGAATCTGCAGATGTAAAGGGACAACTGAGCCAGTTGTCTCATCCAGAAAAATATTCTGGGGCACCTGGGTGGCTCCATCGGTTAAGAGTCTGACTTTTTTTTTTTTTAGGGTTTTTTTTTTTTACTTTTTTGGTTTGTTTTTGTTTTTGTTCTTTTGAGAGCAAGAGAGAGAGAGCAAGCACAGCGGGGGTAGGAGCAGAGGGAGAGGGAGAAGCAGACTCCCCGCTGAGCAGGGAGCCCTCCACACTTTTGATCCCAGGACCCTGGGATCATGACCTGAGCCAAAGACAAATGCAAAACTGACTGAGCCACCCAGTCAGTGTCAGAAGAGTCCGGCTCTTGATCTCAGCTCAGGTCTTGATCTTGGGGTTATGAGTTCAAGCCCCATGTTAGGTTCCATGCTAGTCATGGAGCCTACTTAAAAAAAAATTTTAAAGGAAGTATTCCAAAACATATTCTAGCAAAACCTGGAATTACAAGTCTAAGTAGGTAAATCGGAATGCATCTAACCAGAAATAGTACCCACAAATGAAAAAGACCAGACAAGTTCTCAACTTGCCTCTGCAAATGGAAATGCCAGAGAAACAATGATGCTGTATTTACAAGATTTTGAAGTGAAATCCAAGAATAATAATGAAATCCAAGAATAATAAACCAAGAATATTATACTCGTGTTGATTTTCATCTGTGAAGCCAAAAGAAATGCATTTCTAGACATAGTGTCCAAATGCATACTTCCCATGTATCACATTTTGAGAGAGTTATTTGAAGATGTACTCTGGCCAACTAAATGATGAATCAAAATTAAGATCCCAAGAACAGGAAGTAAATTATAGTATAAAACACTGTTGAGAAGGATTTAAATGGCAAAGAGTTAAATAAAAATAATTGTTGTAAATGTATATCTGGATATAAATGTCAACAATAATTCTTAACATCTCTGAAACCCTTAAAATGAAACATAGATATTACAGCAGAGAGGAATGGAAAATGAAAAGGAAAGAACTCAGAGGAAACAAAACCAGGGAGCAAAAGAAAACTAAAATATATAAGTTTTTTAGTGCTGTGATTTATATTCACAGAGAGGTAAAAGGAAATATTGTGTAACAGGGTTTTATATAAAAAAAAAACAGAGGAGAGAGCTCCTGGAAATTAAAACTAGAAAAAAGGTTAACTGAAATTTAAGTCAGTAAAAGTGCTAAAGAAAGTTAGTAAAAGCTTCCAGAAAGTATATTCAAAGAGAATAGAAAATAGGAGGGAAAAAATACCAATAATAAATTCAGGAAATTTGATGTACAACAAATAGGAGTTCCAGATATAGAGAATGTAGAAAATACAAGAATGAAATATCCAAAGACATAAAGCAAGAAATGTACCCAGAACTGAAAGACACAAGTCTCCAGGTTAAGAGACCCGTACATTACATGGAAAAGGGTCTGCACAAAGGCATCCTGGTGAAATTTCAGAACACCAGGGATAAAGACATCAAACACAGGCCACATGGCAATATGAGAATGGTAGTAAAAATAGTATCAGAATGTGTCAGAAGTAACACTGAACACTGAGCAAAAATGAAGCATTCCTTATAATGTAGAGGGGATACAATTTTACCCTATAATTCTCTCAGGTTTTCCCTCTGAATTCCCTTCCTCCCTGTTGTACTATCTGTGTTGCATTTTAAGGCTCTAAGAATTGTTAATAATTCTTGCTGACATTAATGTCTATCTATATATTTACAACAGTCATTTATATTTAACACTTTGCTTCACCATTTTCAATTCCCCCTGCCAGTCCTTTATACATCGACTTATTTCTTTGATCTTGGGATGAAGATAGATAATGCTATTTTCAAAGTTGCTGGGACCCAAAAAATTTACCTCCATGAACCCTCTCTCAGGAAACTTCTGTAAGAGGATGTACTCTACTAAAATGAAGAAGGAAATCTACATTAAATAGTCCAAAAAAACAAAAAATCTGATTGCCCAAGGAGAGGTGAGTAGGAATTGGTGAAGCCAGGTTCGGAGCATAGATCTTACAAGTCTTAGTTTGATGTTGTTTCAGCCATATTGGGATGACAGAAACTGGTACCACCACCAGCCTCTGTCTCTACCATCTACCCATATGGCATTGCTCTGGACCCAGGAACCTAGAGATGGTCTTAGAATTGTCAGCCTGGTGCTCTCACTTGACTGGCCCTGACTTGTGAGTTGAAGCCTATTGGTCAGCTCCACTCCAACCAGTTCTGCCTTCAGGTGCATAGAGATACTAAAAAGTACCAGCTCAGAAAGAGCAAGGACAACATGGACGTATTCAACACTATATGGCCAGTGTCCAGTCCTACTTGTAGTGATGCTCAATAAATGTGTATTGGACTTTCTTCAAGGTTATTTATTGACATTGTGGTTATACTTTTGACCATATGTACTTATTTATTCATTCATTTAAGCTTTCTCAATATATAGGCTTATGAATTCAAGCATTCTGGATGGAAGAGGAAAGATTTTGGACCAAAAAGTGAGGGAAGAGAGATATCATAAAACTTATAGTGGATGGGAGCAAGCTCCCTAACTGAGCCAAATAATCTTGTTTCTCTTTTCCCCATCCAGGAAAGAACCAGCAGTTCTGGGCCAGACCCAGAAGGCCACTTTGCTAAAGGAAATGGCTAACAAAAGCAGAGGAGGGGACAGCCAGGACAGGCTTAAAGCAGGTTCGGGTTCGCTCACTTAAATGCAGCTTGTTGCCTACCACACCTAATTGCATGTAGTCCGAACAAGCAGGGATATGGGCAGGAATAAACTTGAGATGGACCTCAGGAGGCCTTGGAGACAGGCATGGAGGGAATGCACGAAGCAGTTAGAAGTTGTTCACTACAGAGTTGAGACCACTGGGCAGGCGAGAGATGTAACCAGGTTTGGTTTCTGAAGATTCAGAGTCAGCATGACAGATAAGATTACATAGAGAACCGACTCCAGAATCGGAGCACTGGCATCTTGAAGGCGATCGGGAGAATGGGAACGTGGAGCTCAGCTGATATACCGAAGAGCCCCCTGCATACACTCCACGCCTCGCAGGGACCACTGCTATCTATCCTTGGAAAGTAACACAAATCTCATGTCATTACAGCTAAGCTTCAGCCTAGAAATTGAACTTTGATAATGAGGGTTAATGCTATCTAATACTGTAGTTTTCAACTGGAGGTATACTAGAATAATTTGGAACATTAAAGAACAAAACAAAACACAATGCCTGGGCCCACCCCAGACCAATTAAACCAGGATTTCTGGATATGCAGATTGGGCATCGGCATAAGTTTAAAACTACTCCCCGGCTGATTCTAACAGGAGGGGATTTAGAAGCCAACGGGGCCTTTCTACAGATGTGTGAGAAAGGGTACGATCTTGCAAGTTCTCAGCCACAACTTGTTGAACCAGCGAAAGGATCAGAGTGCTAGAAGGGATCTTAACCACTTAGAGATCCCCATTTCCCTTCAGGTGCCAGGCAGGAAGGTGGAAGAGGCGGGGAGGCAGGCCTCAGCAGACTACATGGGCCTTCAAGACTCAAAACAAGGTGGGAGACAGTGGGGAGCAGTGAGGACTGAGGGAAAGAGCTCACAGTCCCAACAGGGAGGGAAATGGGACTCGGCTTCAGTTGCCCTTCTGCCCCCATAGTGATTCGGCCCCAGCTGCAGCCACTCTGTGAAAATGCAGGCGCCACATTGCTAGAACTTCTAATTTCTCAAGAGAAGGTGGAAATGTAGATTTTAACATTAAATCTCCTGATTTTTAAGTGTTGGCAACTAATGCCTATTAGAAGAAGAAAAAAAAAAAACAATTTTTTTCCTATAGGCAAATCACATAGTGCAGGCGAGTTGCACCCAGAGCACACCCCTAATGCATCACAGCCTTCCACATGGGAGAGAAAGGACTTGAGTCTGGTTTTCTCCTCAAGCTCCGGACACAGTGACTCCAGGTTTAGCATCATCTTCATTTTCCACTTCTGTTTTGTTTGAGGTACCAGGGAGCTGCTGTCTGACACAGTTCTAGAGTCATCGCAGGTAGGGATGGCTCTGAGCGGAGGCGGGAGAGGTCTCTCCGGAAGGGCAATTGAAGAAGCTCAAATTTGATATCCAGATGTGTTAAGTGTCTTGTAAAGCCCCGTGTAATCTGCCAAAGAGGCAGACCAAAACCTTTCCATTGACATTTTCTTCAACACCAGGCTTGTTTTGAGAGTCTGGGCCAGGTGACAATGATGGCACCAAGAGCTTGTTTTCCCAATTGGAGTCAAAACATTTGCTGAGCAAACCCATAAATTGGCTAGACAAAAGTAAATAGGAAGGAGAGACATGGGAAAGGTGAGGTGACCACACCTCCCTGGGTGAAGGGAACCCGGGAGGAAAGTACGCTGCAAGGGAGGGCAAAGAGGAAGCAGGCATGGGCGACCCAGTTAGCTTGCACTGTTCATGTTTTCAGTCTTCCACAGATACTTATTTGGCACCTACTGTATTCTAGGCACAGCTTTCAATGCTACAAACACAGTAGTGAATCAGGCCAACCGAGTTCCTGCACTCATGGAACTGACACCACTTTCCCATCACACGTCTTCCATTCCTGCCTCCTGATGTCATCGCTCCCATCTCTTCATCACCACCAACAGCCGATTCTTAAACCACAGGGGTGCAGTGTGCTCACATCCCCCACACAGACCATCCAGAACTTAGGACTCCTGACAGACTTTGCCCTTTACAGAAGCTTGGGGAATGCAGAGGCCCTGTGCTACCATCTTTGTCATCATCGGACCACACATGGGTTGTGAGGAACCTACTGTCCTAAAACTGGCATTTGTTTCAGACGGGCACACCCCGGAAAGTTGGAATATATCAAGGAGTTTACTGTCTTGTCTCTCTTACCTTAAATGGGTTGATATTAGGTGTTTCATCCCAATTTCTCACCCTCTATGATTTTTAAATTTAACTGTGAAATTTTCATGGAGTTGAAGGGGTGATCTTTAGTCTTTGAACCTTCTCTTAGTTGGAAGTCTCATTTCATAGAATCCCAGTTAAGACACATTCATGTGGTAGATAATAAATTCAAGCCAATTGCATAAGCATAGTAGTCCGTTAGAAAGGATAGCAGTCCCCACAAGAATGGGTGTAATTATTGGTTCATGTGATAGAATCTTTGTTCCATTCATTTTCTTTATCAAGAAAGTGTATGAAGAGAGGGGCACCTGGCTGACTCAGCAATTAGAGCATGTGACTCTTGATCTTGGGGTCGTGAGATCCCCACATTGGATGCAGAGATTACTTAAAAATAAAATCTAAAAAAAAAAAAAAAGAATATGAAGAGAAATGGTGGTTTGTGACCATCTGGAAGCCTCATTAAATTCTACTTGTTTACATCTGTAGATGTAAATTTCTCTGGGCAATGCTATTAATTACCACTGCATGGATGAGTATGTGCATCTATATGGGCACCGGTAAATTACTAAAATAATTCACCCAACAGGCTTTAGTAATAGATAAGGGTTTTGGTGGGGAAATTTGCTTTCTTTTCCCCCTTAGTATCCTGAATCATGCAAATTACTTTTAATCATAGTAATAACAAAATTCTACTGTGTCTGCTAAATCTAATATACCCACAAGTCCCAAAATGTTTATTAAATAGGGGCTCATGGTGTCAGCACATTGCTTCTTATAGGGTTTGAGGTCTTGGAATCCATTCTTTATGTGTTTCCATTGCCTTACAAGGGAAATTGGTGCAAGTGCTTTTCATTGCATGCCCCACTTCTGATCCTGGGCTTCTCAAATACAATATCTCTCACTCCCTCCTGGAACTCTGCCTACGCCCCTTCAACCCTTCACCAACTTGTTCTTTGCCCTCTTTTAAGGCTTTCCTATATAAAGATTATTCCAAAGATTGCTACCAGTGCTTTCCTGGAGAGCAGAAATGTGGACCCACCTTGTAGTTACAAAACAGGGCAGGCAGAGGCGCCTGAGTGGCTTAGTTGGGTAAGCATCTGCCTTCTGCTCAGGTCATGATCCCAGGTCAGGCTCCCTGCTCGGTGGGGAGGCTGCTTCTCCCCCTCCTGCTCCCCCTGCTTGTGCGCGTGCTCTCTCTGACAAATAAATGAACTCTTAGAAGGCAAAAACAGGGCAGGCACTGCTGGCCTTGTCTGCTGACAAGAACCACAGACACAGGGACTAAAACAAGGTACATGCATCACCTCCCAGTGGGCTTTGGTCAGTTAAGGGGGACAAATAAGAGACTGCCTTCTGTCTCTATTGCTCCACTGGTGGCAGACTGGTCATGCTCACTGACGGTGCAGCCAGAAGCCCGAGGCATCTGGACAGATGTGGAGTCCCTGACTAGTTGGGTCTAGCTCTCACAACAGTGTCTCCAGGCAAAGTGGTGAGGCGGACTGTGGTTCCCAGGAGCAGAGACTGCTTCCTTGGTGTCCTGCTTGGTGCCATGCCTGTCATACCCAGAGCCCTCAATGGGCATTTGCCAAACCTTTTACTAAGGTTTTTTGGTGCTCTTAACATTTTTTTCCTGTCCACCCACAGAGCCCTTGGAATTGTCAGGCATCTGTCCTCCGTGCTACGGAAGCATATCTGATAAGCGTCAACACTTTGAAGTTTAATAGGTCACCTCTTCCTTCAAGGAGCATTTTTGTTTGTTTCTGAAGAAGAATAAAAAATGTTAAGTAAGCAAGATTATAACTTTTAAAATAACAAGACAAGTTGCCCCCATGGGGACCGGGCAGTTGAGTTCAGAGCACTTTATCAATGCATCTTTCCTGGCAGGAAACACTCCAGCCGTGGCAGATCCTTCAGATTGCACTGGATACACAAGGGCCATTTCCTCAGGTTTTTCTTGTAAATAGAGTTCTAATATATTCACGTGTGACCTGGTGCTTTAAGAAAGTAGGGCCCACCCTCAGTCTTGATTAATTTAAGGTGATGGCGGTGATTTTCTTCCCCTTGCTAACAATTGGCTTAGAAAAAGTCATGGTAACAATTATAGCCAATTAGATATAAGGAAAGATTTTTGAGTAGCATAGGGGTGGGGCTTGGGAAAGTGTCCCATTTTATAAGGAAATGTGTCTTCGGGGCGCCTAGGTGGCTCAGTGGGATAAAGCCTCTGCTTTCAGTTCAGGTCATGATTCCAGGGTCCTGGGATCGAGCCCTGCATCAGGCTCCCTGCTCAGCGGGAGCCTGTTTTCCCCCCGCCTCTCTCTGTCTACTTGTGATCTCTGTCTGTCAAATAAATAAAATCTTTTTTTTTTAAAGATTTTATGTATTCATCTGACAGACAGAGATCACAAGTAGGCAGAGAGGCAGGCAGAGAGAGGAAGGGAAGCAGGCTCCCTGCTGAGCAGAGAGCCGGATGCGGGGCTCGATCCCAGGACCCTGGGATCATGACCTGAGCCAAAGACAGAGGCTTTAAACCACTGAGCCACCCAGGCGCCCCAATAAATAAAGTCTTTTAAAAAAAAAAAGAAGAAAGAAATGTGTCTGCTATGGCCTCCACATGTTGTGTTGGCTGTTGCCGCCATCTTTTAACCATGGGGAGATGAGCTAAAGGCCAAAAGCCAACACCTGGAGGATAGCAGGGCAGAATTATGGAAAGAATCGAGTTTTTGATGATGTTGTTGAGCCACTAAGTTAACCAGCCCTGGACCTGCCATCTCTCAGACCGTTCCTCTGTTGAGAAATATTACCCCTTATTGTTTAAGCCAGTTTCAGTTAAGTGTTTTTTCCTTAAGGCCAAAAAACTAAACACGAGGGAGCCAACCACGATCAGAAGATTGCCAAGCATGCAAAGACTCCAAGCGAGGTGAGTCAATTAAATTCTTTAAATGGTGAATAGTCCCGTGTCTGATTGTCTGTTTTCCCATAGAAACCAGACAGTTGAGTCCTCTAGTGAACTGTCCCTTTCCCTGAACTCTGTGAGGTGAACGTTGCCAAATTTAAGCTCCACTTTGGAGAACTCGGGGATCTTTTGAGGTGGATTTGAGCCCTGAGAGCTAAGGGATTTCTCCTAGGCATCCAAAGTCACAATCTGTTGGGGACTCTGTCCTCTTCCTGGTGACTGCCATGGTCTTGGTTCCGACATACCTGTCCTCCCAGGTCTCTACTGTGGGGTGGGGAGGCACCTGGAGGGCTGAGGGGGAAGCCCCAGCTCCCACCCCCGGTCCACTGTGGTACTCTCTGCCCTATCAGCCAGTGGCTTGACTTGTGTGAGGATGCTTTATTTGGGAAGAATATTTATTGTCTTTCCAATAAATTTCCTTTAAGTCAGTCTCCCCGTGTTTAAAATGTTATCAATACAATAGAAGGAATGTGGGGGTTTCAGACGCTCTATTTGCAGTTCTAACTCTATATGCCTGCCTCCATATAAACTTGTCAGGATCACTCAGTAGTCAAAATAGGATAAAAGTAAACCGTCCTTCCTAGGAAAAGCTTAGTTGATGAATAATTGTTAATGTAAGACCAGGTAGTAAAGGAGCTTTGGATGGTAGGATCTGAACACGAGGGCAGCCCCAGTTCCCATGCTGGGGGGTCCATTGTAAGCCTCTAGCTAGAGACGGCTCTCCTAGACCTGGAGAAGGAGATCAGCATGTCCTGAACCAAGCAAAGACCCATGAAGTCTTTTAAAGAGACAAAAGAGTCCCCAAGTCCATTACCCCGTGTAGGCATTACAAGGCAAAATAAAGACCGGTACCTCAGAGGACGTGCTGGTCATTTGTGGCAGTGGCTACAGTAGGAGCTATGCCACAACACGGAGAGCTCACTGTCTCCTGGGCAGCATTTGCAGCTTTTTATCTGTCCATGAGGAGGGCAGAGGTAGTTCAAGACAAAGTGGTCATTGCTGTAGTTCTGAGTTTCAAAATCTAGTTCTTAAGTCTACAAGAGAGACAAGTCTAAAAGCCAAAGCACTTTGGTTTTTTACTTTGCCGAAGCAGGCTTTGGTGGGAAAGAATTTCTGCTGGCATTCCAAAATGTTTTTCTATCCAGAGCAGACAGACATGGAGAACTGAACACCTAGAGCTTACACATTAAACTTAGAGTGGGGAAGAACACGTGCCGACCCAAGTACAGGTTTCTGGTTCATACAAAAAAGATAAAATCCACTCAGGGCGGATGAAGGAGTAGGGAGAGGTTGGAAAGAAGAGCATGGTTAGTTGTTCGTGCTAACCTCTTACTCCCTGACAACCACCTGATTGAACACGTGCTGGTGGATTCCAGACGCGCTAATTCGGCTTTTACTGCGTGCCTGACCCTGTTCCGGGTGCTTGAGATATATTCTTCAACAAAACAGACAGCGGTGCCTGTCCCCTTAAGTTAGCTTAAGAGCCTAACTAGGGAAGACAGATGTAACCAGTATGCATAATAAATTATTCAGTGTACTCTGGTGATAAAAGAAAAAGAGGAAGATAAGGATGTAAAGCCTGATTGAAATTCAAAGCCTGGGGGCACCTGGCTGGCTCAGTTGCTGGAACATGTGACTCTTGGTTTTGGGGTGGTGAGTTCAAGCCCCACATTGTTTTGAGGGTTTTGGTGGTCTTTTTTTTTCTCTAATTTTTTGATTTTTACTTTAAAATCTTCAAAAAAAAAAAAGAAAGAAAGAAAAAGCAGCACTTTGCTACAGTTTTCTATTGGTTTCTATTAGTTTTTTGACCATGGGAAACCTACAAAGAATGGTTATAAGCAACTGGGGCCAGGCCCTTCCTGAGGCAAGGGAGGCACATGTGTAACAGGTCTTGAACTTAATGAGAATCACCCATGAAAATATTTAAAGATGAGAAACAGGCCCCAGGGGAGGCCACAGCTCCGCAGAGCATCCTGGAGCCTTAAATTTCTTCTGTGTCCTAAACTCGCCTTTGGAAAAGGGAAAGACACCCACAAATTAAATCCAAACATCTCCCAAAATGGCCCGAAGGATGAGCATGCCTGTGGCCCCCCAGGAACGGACCCTCAGAGCACAGCTTCACTCTGCAGGGTTTGGTCATTTACGATCGCAAACCCGCTACTGGCGTCTTCCCATCAGTCACTGCCTAGCGCCGCGGGGGCTTCCCGAAACATTGGTTTGTGTGTTCCTGTTAGCTTTTCTAAACTCACAACCAAGAAAATATTCAATAAGTAAAATTACCCACGACATATAATTTTCTCCACATTTCTTACAAAGGTTGTCTTTTCCAGACTTCAACAACTAGTTAAAGCCATCAGGAAGGGATTATTGTTGTTATGAAATGTATAAACAGTTGATTATACAAGATTCTCATTTTAGCCTTGGCATCTGGCAGTCTCCCCACGTGTCCGAGGGTTCACGTGCACGCATTTGTGGACACACACAGGCACAGAATGTAGAAAGAGGGCCTCTGTAGATAAACTCACAAGTGCCCTTTACAGAGTTTAAGGTATAAATGCGGAATTGAAATAGAAACCTTCTTGGCCTCACCACTCAGCCTAAAAGGGTGTCTTGCTGTGGTAGAGAATAGATGTCTATAGACATGGCAGAGGTCTTATTTTGGGGGAGATTGAGCCATCCTCCACCCACAGACAGAGGACATGGTTTGGGGCTGATCAGCCTTTGAAATTCCATTTCCCGTGCCATAGTGATTGGTTCAGAAAGGGATCAACCCCAGCCAATGAGAGTCTTTCCCAGGACTTGGGCTGGTACCATCTGGAAAGAAATCTGTTCTTCTACCAGGGCTGCTAACCTGGTGAAATGTGAGCCTGGAGTTTCCTTGGCATCTTTGCCTCCACATGGGGAGTCAGCCTGAGGATGAAGCCAAGAGAAAAGGGATACAGTGTCCTGAGAGGTCACCTGAGTCCTAGGACATAACTGCTCTGAGGACTTCACGTGATATGAATTATTATTTCCTTCTTTGCTTCAACAAAGTTAAACTGGGTTTTTTTCTCTTGCAACCACATCAATGCTAATACGCACAGGATCATAAAACATAATGATCACTGCACCTGCCATGTACTAGGCATGGTCCCAGGTGCTTTACATACTGTGTCTCACGAACTCCTTCCAGTAGTGCTCTAAGTTGGTTGATGTTATTCAATCTCAGGAGAGAAAAATAAGGACCTAAATGTAAGATTAAGTTGCCCATCCAAAGACCTATGGTTAGCAGATCATCTACTGGCAATTTGAACACAGAACACTAAGGGTCTTTAGTTCACGATCCTCCCACCCTAGGCACCAGCAGTAGCATGTTCAGAAAAAGAGCTGGCATCACAAGACCCTGAAAGTCACTTATTAGCAATTCTTAGATATTCATTTACTTACTTGTGAATGGGGATTAATATCTTGTGAAATAATATGAGCAAAATTGGCAAATTATGTCTTTACCATTGGCTCTTTTTTTCAATAGCTTTATGAAGATAGAATGCTCATACCATACAATTTATCCATTGAAAGTGTATAATTCAGTGTTTTTTTGTACATTCACAGATTTGTACAATCATCACTACAGTCTGTGCTAGAACATGTTTATCTCCTTGAGAGGAAAACGATACCCTTTAGCTATCATCCCTCTCTCTCTCCTTGATACCTCTCCAAAGATGCTCTCCCCCACAACCCTCCTAGCCCTAAGCAACCACAAATCTACTTTCCATCTCTGGAGATTTCTTTATTCTGTACTTGGATATGAATAAAAGGATAACATATGGTCTTCTGTGACTGCCTTATTTTTTTAATTGAGGTATAACTGACATACTAGTTTCAGGTATACAGTATAATGATTTGATATTTGTATATTTTGTGAAGTGATCACTACAATGTCTAGTTAATATCCATCACCATATATAATTACTGAATTTGTTTTCTCATTATAAGAACATTTAAGATTTATTCTCTTTACTACTTTCAAATAAGCAGTACAGTATTATTAACTATAGTCACCAAGCTGTACATTATATCCCTAGCTTATTTATTTATAGCTGGAAGTTTCTACCTGTTGGCTCTAATCACCAGTTTCTCCCACTCCCCATCCCTGCCTCTGACAGTCACCAAAGATCTTGGTTTTCGTTTTTGTTACTGTTTTGGGTTTTTGGGTTTTTTTTTAGATTCCACATGTAAGTGAAATCATACAGGATCTATCTCTCTCTGACTTATTATATTTAGCATAATGCCCTCAGGGTTCATCTTTGTTGTTGTAAATGGCAAGATTTCCTTCATTTTTATGAGTGAGTAATATTCCACAATATACCTACACATCTTTATCTGTTCATCCATGAATGAACACTTAGGTTGTTTTCATATCTTGGATATTATAAATACTACAATGAACATGGGGGTGCTTATATTTTTTCTTGTTGGCATTTTCATTTTCTTTGGATAAATACCCAGAAATGGAATTGCTGGATCATATGATAGTTCTGGTTTTTAATTTTTGGAGGAATTTCCATACTATTTTGCATAGTACAATTTTCTACCAACAGTACACAAGGCTTCTCTTGCCAACACTTGTTATTTCTTGTCTCTTTTACAATAACCATTATAACACATATGAGGTGATGTCTCATTGTGGTTTTGATTTGCATTTCCCTCACGATTAGTGATGTATCTTTTCACATACCTGTTGGCCATCTGTATGCCTTCTTTGGAAAAATGTCTATTCGGATCTTCTGCCAATTTTTAAGTAAGATTGGAAGTTTTGCTATTGTGTTGTAGGAGTTCTTTATATTTTTGTTATTAGCCCCTTATCATATAAGTGATTTGCAAATATTTTCTCCCATTTGTTAGGTAGCCTTTTCATTTTGTTGATCGTTTCCTTTCTTGTACAGAAGCATTTTAGTTTGATGTTGCACCACATATTTGTTTTTGCTTTTGTTGCATTTTCTTTTGGTGTCAGGTCCAAAAAGTATTCACCAAGACTGATGTCAAGGGGCTTACTGCTTATATTTTCCTGTGGAAGTTTTATGGTTTCAGGTTTTACATTCAAGTCTTTAATCCATTTTGATTAATTTTTGTTTATGGTATAAGATAGTGTTTCAGTTTCATTCTTTTGCGTGTGGCTGTCCATTTTTCCCAACACTGTTTGTTGGAGAGAGTGTCCTGTCCCCATTGTTTATTCTTGGCTCCTTTGTTATAAATTAATTAATCATATATATGAGGGTATGTTTCTGGGCTCTATCCTGTTCCATTGATCTATGTGTCTGTTATATCAGTCCCATAGTCTTTTGATTGTTATAGCTTTGTAATAGGGTTTAAAATCAAGGTGAGTGGTGCCCTAGCTTTGTTCTTTCTCAAGAGTGCTTTGGCTATTTGGGGTCTTTCGTGGTTCTGTGAAAATTTCAAGATTGTTCTATTTCTGTAAAAAATGCCATTGGAATATTGATAGGGATTACATTGAATCTGTAGATTGCTTTGGGTATTATAGACATTTTAACAACCTTCTTCTAATTCACGGGCACAGAATGTCTATTTGTGTCTTTGATTTCTTTTGTCGGCATCTTATAGTGTTCAGTGTACAGGTCTTTCACCTCCTTGGTTAAATTTATTCCTAGCTATTTTATTTTTTTGATGTAATTGTAAATGGAAACTACTTTTGCTCCATCCCATACCTTTTGGCATGTTGTGTTTCCATTCCCATTTGTCTCAAGTATTTCTTTTTTTATTTTTTTCTTTGATGCACTGGTTTTTCAGTAGTATGTTGTTATTTCTCCACATATTTGTGAATTTTCTAGTTTTTTTTCTTGTAATTGACTTCTAATTTCATACAACTGTTGTCAGAAGAAACTCGTGATATTTCAGTCTTCTTAAAGTTATTAAGACTTGTTTTGTAACCTAACATATCCTGGATAATGTTTCATATGTACTTGAGAAGAATGTTTATTTTGCTGCTTTTGGATGGAGTGTTCTTATGTTCTTAACTCCATCTGATTTAATGTGTTATTTAAGGCCAAGGTTTTCTCACTGATTTTCTTTCAGGAGAATCCATCCATTGATGAAAGTGGGCTTAAACTCCTATTATTGTATTGCTATTTTTTTCCTTTATGTCTGTTAATATTTGCTTTATATATTTAGTTGTTACTATGATGGGTGCATAAATATTTGCAAATGTTATATCTTCTTATTGGATTGACTACTTTATGTAATGCCCTTCTTTGCCCTTATTACAGTCTTTGTCTTAATGTCTATTTTGTCTCATATAAGTGTAGCTACCACTGCTTTCTTTTGGTTTCCATTTGTATGGAATATCTTTTTTATGCCTTCACTTTCAGTCTCTGTGTGTCCTTACATATCAAATGAGTCTCTATAGATAACATATAGATGGGTCTTGGTTTTTGGGGTTTTTTGGGGGGGGGGGAGAGTTTGTTTTTATTTTTTTGTTTTCTTTTTTTAAATTTAATCCATTCACTCCAATCTTTTGATTGGAGAACTTAGACCATTTACATTTAAAGTAATCATAGATAGGTATGTACATACATACTGCCATTTAAAAAAATATTTTCTAGATGTTGTATAGTTCCTTGTTCCTTCCTTCTCTTGCTCTCTTCCTTTGAGATGTGGTTTTCTGTAGTGCTGTGCTTAGATTCCTTTCTCTTTATCTTCTGTGTAATTAAAAAGCCTAAAAGTTACCATGAGTCTTGTATATAACAATTTATAATTATTATAGGTTACTTTAAGTTGATAACTTAGGTTTGAATGCATTAGAAGTCGCTATATTTTTCATTTTTATTCTCCCCTTTCCATGTTTTATATTTTGTGTGTCACGTTTTACATTTTTAAATCCTGCATATCTCTTATCTAATTATTGTAGTTTGAGCTAGTTTTTACTTCTTTTGTCTTTAAACCCCCATACTAGCTTTGTAAGTGATTAACTACCTTTATAACATTAGATTATTCTCAAAGTTTTACTATGTATTTAACTTTATCAGTGATATTTATACTGTCCTATATTTTTCTGTTAGTAATTAGCACTTCCATTTCAGCTTAAAGAAGTACTCTTAGGATTTCTTGTAGGGCTGAATTAGTGTGATAAATTCCCTTAGCCTTTGCTTGTCTGGAAAATGCTTTATCTCTCTTTCAATTCGGAATGACAGCTTTGGCCAGGCAGAGTATTTTTGGCTGGCAGAATGTTTCTTTCAGCGGTTTGAATATATCATGCCATTCCTCTGGCCTGCAAAGTTTCTGCTGAAAATCTGAATTGTCTTATGGGGGATTTCCTTATACATAACAAGTTGTTTTTCTCTTGCTACTTTTAAGATTCTCTTCTTATCTTTAACTTGACATTATTATTATGTGACTTGTGGGTCTCTTCAGTGTGGGTCTATATGTAACTCTTTGGGCTTCCTGGATCTGGATGGCTGTTTCCCTCCCTAGGATAGGGAAGTTTTCAGTAATTATTCTTCAAATAAATATCCTACCTTTTTTTCTCTCTCTCTTCCCCTTGTAAGAGCCCTTTCATGTGGAATTTGGTCTGCTTGATGTTGTCCTAGAAGCCCCATGAGCTATTTTTTTTTCATTCTTTTTACTTTGTGCAGCCCTGATTGTGTGAATGCCAGTGCCTGTCTTTGAGTTTACTGATTCTCTCTTCCATTTCTTCTAGTCTGCTTTTAAACCTCTCCAGTTGTATTTTTCAGTTCAGTAAACTTCAGTATTTTCTGTAACTTCTATTTTGTAATTACCTATATTTCCCATTTGTTGAAATTCTCACTGGGTTCATCCATCCTTCTCCCCAGTACAGTGAGCATCATTATGACCATTATTTCTAACTCTTTATGAGGTAAGTCACAGATCTCCATTTCTTTAGGGACTTTTTCTGAGATTTTATTTTGTTCTTTTGTTTGTAACATAGTCCTCTGTTTCTTCATTTTTCTTGACTCTGTTCGTTTCTATGCATAGAAACATAAAACATAAAAACATAAAACAGCCACCTCTCCCAGTCTTAAGAGCGGCCTTACGTAGGAGATGAACCTTATTGTTCAAACTTGCTCTAGCTCTTGGTTGTCTCTCAAACCTCTGTGACTGTCAAACTAGCATAATTTATTTTTAGTGACTGCCAGTAGTTGAGAGTGTGCCATGACCTGTCAGTGTCCCAAAAAGGAGGATCTCAGTCAGCACCTAGATTCAGGCTGACTGAAGCCAGATCCTCAGGCAGCAACTTTTAAAGTATGAAAATATGCACAGTTCTGTGGGACTGCAAGCGTAAGTCCCACTGGCCACCATAGTTAGGCAATCTAGAGTTGTCCCCTGGGTGGCCACTGCAAAAAATCAGGGTGCCAAAGGAGTGTATAAGCAGTTCAGATAAACTCATAGAGGGCTTTCACAGAACAATGGCGTCAGCCACAGAGAGCAGGGAGCCGGACTTCAGTCGGCACAGGAACCTTTCTGGGAGATACGGTGAGCTGAGCTGAGCTGAGGCAGAGGGAGAGCACAAAGATGGTGATCACTGGCCTCCACCCCTGAGAACCCCTCAGTAGGCTGCTAGATGTATGCCAGACTGGATGCCAGCTCCTCAGGCCAAAACTATAGGATAAGGAACTAGGCTTCTTTCAGAGGAAGACTGGGGATATGTTTTAGTCTATTTCTACAGTGCCCTGGGGGTAGTAGCTGACCAAAACTGATCTCTCCAGTTGCTGCAATCTCTGCGGAACCCAGGAAGGCAAGCTTTGCTGGCCACTACAGCCAGGCAATCAGTGAGGCACCCCAAGGCATCAGCCACAAAATCCGGGGCACTAGACATTGTAAGTGTTCCTCTCTGAAAGATACTGGTGCTCTGGAGCATGCCGTAGCGTAAGCACAAAGATAGCACCCACCCTCCAATGTTTCTGGAAAGGATTATAGTCAACCCTTAGATAGGATTTAATTGGAAGCCTATCCCTCAAGCCACAGCTATGAAGATAAGCTAATACGCCTCTTTCACAGAAAGACAGGGTCCCTTGGACTGTTGCCTCTTGCTGTATCCTGGGGATGGTAACTGGTTATCGGTTATAATCCTGGGGGATGCACAAGTAAAGCCCCACAGGCTCCCAGAGTCTGTGATCTAGAGCTGCCCATTAGGCAGCAGCCAGAAAATTCAGGGTGCCCCCACAGAGCTACAGGCTCCTTCTTGGGAGACACCACTGAGCTAATACAAGGTAGAGTGAGGGTGCAGAAGTGATGTCCACTGGCCTCTGTCCTGAGAATATTTCAGTGGGCGCCTACGTGTAAGTTAACTTAGATGCTTACTCCTCAGGATGACACTTGAAGATAAGCAAATAACCCTCTTCTGCAGAAAGTCTCGTGCTTTTCAACTACTTGCCTCTGCTCTGGGCCCTGGTGTGGTTGGATCTTAGTGTGCACGCCCTTCAAGGGCCTTTTCTCACTCACTGTAGCTTTGTGGGTCTCCTTGATGTGGACCCATTGGCTTTCAAAGCTAGATGTTTTGGGGGATCATCTCTTAGGGGCAGGATTTTGGTTGGGATGTCCAATGTGGACTTCAAAGCCTTCACTCCTTGGGGAGAAGTTCCAGGTTTTGAGTTCCCTCCTCATTATAGGTCACCATGCCAGGGAC
Organism: Mellivora capensis; assembly: GCA_004024625.1. Classification (NCBI taxonomy): domain Eukaryota; kingdom Metazoa; phylum Chordata; class Mammalia; order Carnivora; family Mustelidae; genus Mellivora; species Mellivora capensis. The sequence goes on along the minus strand of PISX010001451.1, from coordinate 151,763 downwards.
TGGGTTTATAGTGAAATTGTGTCTCAGCCTCTCCTACCTGCTTTGATAGAGGTTTTTGTTTGTTTGCCTGGTGTATGAGTCACTCAGCTAGTTTTGGGTGTTTTAATTTATTTTTTCAGAGGAAACTGTCCCATATGTAGCTGTAGATGCAGTGTATCTGTGGAAGGGGGTGAATCCGGAATCTTCCCCCATTGCCGTCTTGAATCAGGATCTGTGACTGCCTTCTTTGTTTTAGCATAATGCTTCTAAGGTTTACCCATGTTGTAATATGTATCAATACTTCATTCCTTTTTATTGCACGAATGATTCTTGATGTCTTTTGAGATTAAGGGGTGCTTTAAGAATCCCCTGAAAGCTGGAATCCCTTTCCCTGCAAACATACGTATGTAATAGTTTCTAAGGGCTTCTGGATCCCTTGAGTCCCATTCATGGAACCCAGTGTAAGTTATATAAGTATTCATTACTAAAAGCCAGACATGACTTGAAATGACACTTCTTTGCAATGGGCTGTCTTTCCTATGTACATGTAACTCTGAACAACATAGGCCCCACTGAGCAGTGTTATATAAGCATACCGCTTTCCTGGGAAGCTACTCCAAGCAGAATAGAACTACAGACTCCGGTAGGCTCCCTGGGCTCATGCCACCCTCACGAACAACAGCTGCAGAGATTCTTTCAGGACTTTATGAAGATAGAAGAGGATTAGATGAGAATGACTAAACAGCATGAAATAAGAACTATGTGCAGTTTACTATATAGTAAACTTTATAGTAAACATGTACTGTATGTTTATGTAATAGGCTATAAATGATATACAGAGGGCTCTGGTAAGAGTTTCCTATTCCTCCTTGCTAGTTACTGGTGAAATCTTATCAAGTGTGGCTGAGAATATAGTCTCTTCTCTGGACAAGTCAGGGTTGTGATGATCCTCTTAGTTTCCCACACTGTTCCCCTAAGCTAGGAATCTGCACGTGGGAGTGTGGCTTTCTCCTAGCAGGGCCCTGGATTCCATGGAGGAAGCCTTCTTACCCAATAGTTTGGATGGGGAGGAATAGGACATTTGAAAAAAAAAAAAAAAGGTTTAAGATAAGATATCCTTTTGACATTATCTTTCGCTGACATAAGGAAAAGATACATATATATGTAAACTTAACATTTTATTTGTACTTAAAGCATATACTGGGTTCAGATAAGCATGTAAAATTACTGATATTCAACTATTTGACATTAAAACAGAGCTTTCATGGGATACAACCTAAAACAGGTATTCATTTGACTCTAGCTCTTCTGATGGACATTCCAAACTACTTTTCTTCTGATGGACATTCCAAACTACTTTTCTTGTATCAGCTACACTCTGATGTATCCTCTACAGTTTGTGTTTTACCAAAGTAGACCTAAACTTAAATGCATTCGTTCTGGAATCTGAATATGGAATATATTTCTAGGTGTTTTTTTTTTTTCCTCTCCAATCCCTTATAGCTGTCTTGCCCATACAGCTGTTGCTCATAATTTGCTAACAGCCTTTTCTCTACAGAATGACTTTTGTTAAATCCTTGCAAGCTCCCAGGTATTTTTTTTTTTTTAAAGATTTTATTTATTTGACAGAGACACAGTGAGAAAGGGAACACAAGCAGGAGGAGTGGAAGAGGGAGAAGCAGGCTTCCCGCTGAGCAGGGAGCCCGGGGCTCAATCCCAGGATCCTGGGATCATGACCCGAGCCGAAGGCAGACGCCTAACGACTGAGCCACCCAGGCGCCCCTCCCGGGTATTTTTTGAAGCAAATACCTAAGACCAGTTTCAGGCAAAATCTTGAAGTTGCACAAAGTAATTTTCAGTACATTTCCTCCCAGTTGCTTCCACTGGTCGGACCCATCTCAGATGGATTGGCTAAGACCCACCTTCTAAGGGTAGGATATGATCCTCACACAGGTCTATTGCCTTCCTCTGTTCTGTCCCATAGCCCTGAGGCATCTTTACCGTAAATTTGTCTACAATCTCACTACTACCACCTTGGTCCAATCCACCATTGAGTCCCACTCGGACTTCTGCAACAGCTTTCTACCTATTTCCTGGAATCCTCTGTGACTCAATCCCATGTTTTCTTCACAAAGTAGTCACAGTGGGTCTTTCTGAGGTACAAATCTGATCATGCCACTCTCCTTTTGAAGTTTTTCATTGGCTTCCCATTCTCTTAGAATAGAGACCAAACTTGTCAACAGTACCCTTGAGGTCCTCTGGGACCTGGCCTTGCCTACCCTTCCATGTCTTTGTGCCTCACCACTCTCCCCCTGCTCTCTGTGTTCTAAGAATTTTGTCCTCTTTCAGCAATTCATGGACTCTGATCTTCTCTGCCTCCAGATCTTCTGTTCCTTCTTCCGGGGATATCACCAACTTCGTCACTCAGCGGTACCTAGGGAGCCCTTCTCTGACCCGGTGGCCTAAAATCCCAGAGCACCCGGTAGGACCTCTTTTTAAAATGTTCTTCAGACTTACAGTTCCTGGTCCATCTGACACACCCAATAGACTCTAAGCTCCATGGCGGGAGGAACTATGTTTGTTGTGATCCTTGCTGTATCCCCAACAACAGTCTCTGGCAGTCACAGACGTTAACAAATATTTGTTGGATCAATGAATGTATGTAGCACCCTTCTCAGGGTATTTACCTCTAAGTGAAAACACTGAGTAAAACAAAACCTTAACTTCAAAGCACCCCAGTAGGTCAGTTGCTAAGGTACTTAGGGGTGGAGGAGCCTTTTCAAGTGCTTACTAGCTTACATCATATTGGGGAACTAAGAGCCTATAAGCTACCAAGAATGCATTTTGAATTCATCTCTTCCCAGTCCGTATTCCATTATATTTATTAGAGTTGTCTCAAGGGTCCTGGGTTCATTCTCTTGAGAAGGCTATGGGGATCCCACAATTTAATCTACCTATGTTTTTGCCACCTATAAGGCAAATTGACAATAAAAAAACGAGGCAAAAACATTGCTGTGGGGAAAGCTCTGTCTGCCACTGATAGCCGCAGAGGGACTTCAGTGGGTTTGTTGTTTTGGGGTTTTTTTTGTTTGTTTTGTTTTTGTTTTTGCATCTCTTGACTTTTTGTGAGTGTGGGAACCTCCACCTTTTTGTTCAACGGGGCCTTAGGACCGGAGCTGCAGAGACTCTGGCGACGCTAGGTCTGGACCTTGGGTTTCCTGTTCTGCAGGCTCACCTGCTTCTTGCCCGCACGTAGAAATATGGCTGCACACCTGTACCGCCCCCCTCCCATCCTCGTACCCCTAGGAGAGGTCAGGCAAAGTTTCAGGTGCCTCAGACAAGATTGAAAAATATTCGTCGCCAGTCTCCAGAAAAGTGACCATTTCTGTCGCATAGTCTCTCCCGTTTCAGCTCCTTGTGATTCCATATGAATCGCCTGTCTTCCCTTTTAAGTCCCGGTGTTACTGAAGGTGATCCCTGATACCTTTCTGTTCTCTCACCCAGTACCTTCTGTCCTCTCTGGCCAACTACTTCCCAGGCCCCTGACAGCACAACACACCGGGAAGAATAACAAAGTGTTTGTCTCCCTTCAGTGTCCTCAACATTCCTTCTGTCACACTAGCCTTGTGCTTTGACACTAGGTGAGGCTGTGCCTTTAAATGAGAAACACACGCGCAGTACAGCCTGCTGTTTGAGAGGATGGCTGAAACAAGGTTGCTTTGGTACACTGAAGACATTTTCCACTTCATTTTCCATTTTAGGTCTCATCAGTAATTTCCTGTATCTTCTTTTAAACAGACGTCTTTGGCCAGAGAGGAGAAGCTGGTAATTTAAAACTAGCCAGATATCTGGTGATATTTCAAAGGCATAATGGAGAGCTGTGACACGTTGCTGTGGTGTTGGGCTCAGTTTATGTCTTCCATCTTCCTCAGGCAGACAGAAGAATTAGTCTGGTTTATGATGAGTTTTGTGTATGTTTATTGGAAAATGTTCTGCTTCAGAGAGACCTTTCACCCCAGCCAAATGCACACTTCAGGGAAGATACTCCACATAGACCTGCGTATGCTTGTGATGTGGCAGATTTCAGACACGGCGGTTTCGTTTGTTCCCAGATGCCAGGCTGCAGACAACATCGAGCCTGTTGGCTTCGGTCAACCCTGGGCTATTCATCACTTACTGTTGATGATACGCTCAGCCTCACTCATGGGTTTAGAAAAATCAAAGTGTTGAAAGCATCAGGGCGAATGATCTGAAATACACCCACAGAAGCCCAGCTCTGACTGGAGCCGTGGTTTAGGTTTGGGACAGGTTCCTCACAAGCCATTAAGTTCGGAGTTTCGTGCGTGGAAGACACATCCGAGGCTGCTTGCTGCCGACTGAACGATTCCAGACAGTTATTTCATGCGGGAACCACAGAAACATTCCCACCTTTTAAATATAAGAAGCCAACCTGTTGTAACTTCCTCTGCAAATGCTCGTTTTATTTATCCATTCCCTTTGATGCTTGGCATTTAACCTGAATGGTCCCCTCCCACGTTAGGTTTGACAAAACAGGACGTAGAAAGCATCATTTGGTTTTAAATAGAAAGATATTTAGATAGAAAACAACAGTTAAACCCTACTTTTTTGGGACATGGAAGTAGGTCATGTGGTGCATTTAGGGACCCCCTCCTCCTTTTCCCTGTCAGCATCTGTGCTGTGGAACAATGTCTCTGGAGATCCATTAACCTAGCCATTAGATCGAGCAGGTACCCATGGTTTATGAATGGTAAGCGGGACCAAGGAGGAGAAAAACAAAATACGATGGTAAGCAAGAATGTGAGCGTGGTGGGGGGAAGCGCCAAACGGGAGAGAATGGGGCAGCCTGCCCAGGGAAGTCCCGGCTGCCCTATAGGTGTGGCCAGAGTATCCACCCCAGGACGGTTGTGTCTGCTGGGGCCACTAATTATTTGGCAGTCAGAAAGTGCCTGGTAAAAGGCTTAAAGGGGAGATTCAATGCAGTTTCCTTTTATCTGCCTCTCCAATTGATGTCTATACAGAGCAAGCAGGGCTCCTCAAACACACCAGCCTGTTTCAGATACACAAGATTAAGTAGCTAGTGACATTCAAGACCAATCGGCCCACCCAGGAGGACTGAAGCCAGCGGAAAAGCTGTCAGATTTCTCCTTTTCTCCATTAATCTTGAAGCTTTTCAGTGGTGCCAGGTCGCATCTCCATCAGACAAGCTGGGAAGAGTGTCCAGCAACTTTGACACCCCCCACCCCCGCACCCTGAAGAGTAACCCCTTCACTGCTGAATCGGTCTCTTAGGACTTTCTCTTCTGGTCAGAAAGAGATCCTCACCAGCCCTGTGGCCCTACATCACGGGGGAAGCTGAAAGCGAAGCTGGACTCCTCCTTCCTTCCCGGGGCACAGCAGCTCTGCTCCCTAGAGGAGGGGCACACAGGTGTCAGAAAGCAGCTGCCCTGGAGGAGACAGCTTGAGGGATAACTGTGGGAGGGCCGAGGAAAGGGGTGTCCCCTCAGTAGTCCACGCTTGAAGGTAGAGAGGGGCAGCCACAGGGAAAAGAGCACAGAGAAGGACTAGAGGAAAGAAGAAAGATGGTGCAAATAAAGGGAAATGGGGTCTGGATTTCTGACGTCCACCCACCCTACCGCCTCACTGTCTACCAATCCCTTTGGACACAGGTGACAACCTAGATAAGAGTCACCAGTAGCAAGCAAAGGGACCTGTCTCCTGTCTGCCAGCTGGGCCAGAAGCTCCTGCTAAGTCAGAGTTTCCACAAGCTGCTGGCTGGTGAGGGCTGGGAGCTTGTGCAGTAGCCCCAGGAGGGGCTCTTTATGCACAGTGGGGTGGGTGATGCCTCTGGCCTCCAGGGACCCAGCATGGCCTTGGAGGATAGGCTGCAGAGAACCGCTACCTGGAGGGAGCCCGGGTCTCTTCCTCCTTTCTGTTGACCCCTGAGAGCTCTTTCTGTGGCATTCATCTCACCATCAGCCCCAGTCCACCCCAACAATAGGTGTCTGAGAAAGCTGTGGGCCCAGTCCCTTCGGCTGGGGGTGATATATGCCAGCAGGTAGAGCCCAAAAAAACCAAACTCTGCCCTCCCCTAAAATCTCTCACCGCTCATATAGTTTTAACACACACACAAGCTTGGTCACAGAAACCCCATTCTTGAGCAGCATAGATCACTCTCTGGATGGCTTATCCTGTTCCCATTAGTAGGTGTGTGCTTCCCACGGCTCCTACCCCACCCCAGATGGCTGCTGGCAGCAAGGGCTCAGCCTCCTTCCCATGTGCAGGGATTATAAAATAGACCTCTGGATGACTTGCTTCAGGGCAACTTTCCACACAGTCCCTGGACACATTTAAATAACTTTTATGACATCAAAGAAGTCACTCTCCGTTATTGGTCCTCGTGAACCAGGCCATCACCAAAGTTAATAGCATCTCTAATTTAATTAGATTAAAATGTTAATGAGCATAAAACTGTGCTAACCTAGACTTGTCTTATCAGTCTCACCTAAACCAGGGAGAACAGATGTGCCATTGTTGTATATATTAATATCTCTTCTCAAAGCAATATTAACCTCCAAGGAAACAAATGATAGATGTAATTACATCTAGGCCTAATAGCGTATATACTGAACACTACGTCTGTCAGTATCCCACAAATACATTTACCCTAACTGACCACGAGTAAATACTTTGATAAAGAAACACCCACCGATAAAAACAGTGCCCAGCACAGGACCATGCATGGAGCGGATACTAAATAATTTTTAAATTTATTATGTGCATGTTGTGGCTGATGGGTTTGTTATACAAAGCATTTAGGTATTTGTATGGAATGTAAATTTCTAGCATCAGCATGATCCAACCTCTACTATTACAGTTAAGGAAAAGATAAGGACTCCCACGAAGGGAACTTAAGCCGCCGAGGGCAGGTGTTTTGTCTAGGAATGTAACAAACAGAGGCTTTGTATGATCAGTCTCTCCAAGAAGGGCCAGCACTCAAGATTGTAATCATCCTGTGCACCCCAGGCCCGGCCTGGGTGGCTGGGCCAGCAGCTCCTGCTCCTCACCATTCCTCCTTAGCACCTGCTGAACTCAGAGGAAGCAGGAGGTACTGAATAGGGCACTGGTGAATGCACTGAGAGTCCAGGAAGGTAGCCAGCTTTCAGCCACAAATGGCCTACGCAATAGAGCGTTGGAGCAATCCCCAGAGCTTTCTGCCTCCTTTAAAAGTGTCAGCACATTTTGCACTCCTGTAGAAGTTCAGAATCGGGTGAGCACCATGGGGAGAGGACCTGAAATCCGCCCTGTGTCAAGCTCCTGGCACAGGGCCCCTCGTGCCTTGTGCTGTAAGAATTGCTTCCTCACCGTGGAGAGGAAAGCGCTCACTTGGCTGTTCTCTTCCACAGTCCCCTTCCTCGTCTGGGCCCACCTGGAGAGGCTGAGGGCTTGAGGAGGGAGATGGAGCACTCCTTCGAGAAGTTTTTGGTGTGCGAGCCTCCAAGGCACGGAACCACTCACACGCCACCACCACCGGCTCTGTGGACATGACCAGGCCCTTCAGAAACTGGAAACGCAAGACTCTTGGCCTTGGAATTTTGCTATCATAGACTAGGTTTTTTGTTTGTTTGTTTTTTAAGATTTATTTATTTATTTATTTGACAGAGATCACAAGTAGACAGAGAGAGGCAGGCAGAGAGAGAGATAGACTGAGGAGGAAGCAGGCTTCCCGCCGAGCAGAGAGCCTGATGCAGGGCTTGATCCCAGGACCCTGGGATCATGACCTGAGCTGAAGGCAGAGGCTTTAACCCAGGTGCCCCATAGACTAGGTTTTTTAAAAAAATTTTTTTATTAAGGCTAACGATGTCTAGGTAAAAATAAACTGTATCTTCATTTCATCAAAGGAAGACTTTCTTAACTTTTTTTTTTTAAATTGTAATCTTAATTTTTTTTTTTTTTTTTAAGGAAACTCTACACCTCATGTGGGGCTCGAACTCACAACCCCAAGACTAAGAGCAGCATGCTCCACCGATTAAGCCAGCCAGGCACCCCGGCCAGATTTTCTTCTGACAGATGGAAGCAATCCTGAATGCTGGACTCCAGCACTGCCTCCTTTTCTTTTCCGTATCCTCTTCTAGAGCAAAACCGTAAGTGAGCATGAGAACTGCAGTCAGACTTTATCAAAGACGTTCTTGTTCTTTGATAGGTCAGTATAGAATTCGTACATTGTCTGGATTCCTGTGGATTTAAGATCAGTGAATCAGTGTTCTAGATTTCTCAGTGAGTTCCCAATAAATTTATAATTTAACTATATAACGGAAGACAAAAAAGTTGTGATTGAGGTTTGGAAATGAAGTGGTGGGAAAAACTCAGCAGCACTCGCTTAACACTCTCTGTGACTGAGAGGAGCCTGGACCTTTCTGGAAATCTCTATTATTCTCCACCCCCACTTTGTTCCATTTCTCTTTTCTTTTAATTGAGATATAATTGACATGTCACATTAGTTGCGGTATACAGCATAACAACTATATATAGTCCATTACATGTGTCCATATTAGGTAGTTTCTGTGTCTTGGCTGTTGTAAATAATGCCGCAGTAAACATGGGGGTGCTTGAATCTTTTCACATTGGTGTTTTCCTTTTCTTCAGATAAATATCCAGAAGTGGAATTGCGGGATCATATGGTAGTTCCATTTTTAATTTTTTTAGGAACCTCCACACTGGTTTCCAGAGCGGCAGTGCCAATTTACTTTCCTGCCAACAGCGCACAAAGGCTCCCTCTTCTCCACATTCTTGCCAACACTTGTTATTTCTTGTCTCTTTCTTTAAAATAGCCGTTCTAACAGGTATGAGGTGATAGCTCATTGTGGTTTTTGATTTGCATTTCCTTCCTGATTAGTGATGTTGAGCATCTTTTCATGTACCTGTTGGTCATCTGTAGGTCTTCAGAAAAACATCTATTCAGATCCTCTGCTCATTTTTTAATCAGATTGGGGTTGGTTTTTGTTGTTCGTTTGCTTGTTTGTTTTGCTATTGAGTTGTAGGAGTTCTTTATTGATATCAACCCTTTATCAGATCTGTGATTGGAAAATAGTCTCTCCCATTTGGTAGGCAGCCTTTTCATTGTGTTGATGGCTTTCTCTGCTGTGTAGAAGCTTTTTAGTTTGATGTTCCAGTTGTTTATTTTTGCTTTTGTTGCTTTTGCTTTTGGCATTAGAGCCAAAATTTTTCTCCAAGACTGATGCTAAGGAGCTTACTGCCCATGTTTTCTTCTGAAAGTTTTATGGCGTCACATATTACATTCATTTGTTCATTTTTGCAGAACATATAAGATAGTCGTCCAATTTCATTATTTTGCATGCATCTTTCCAGTTTTACCAGCACCATTTATTGAAAAGACTGTCCTGTCTAGACTGTATTATCTTGGCTCCTTTGTTATAAACAAACATTTATACACAGGTCTGTTTCTGGGTTCTCTGTTCTGTTTTATTGGTCGTATGTGTCTGTTTTTAGGCCAATACTATACTGTTCTGGTTACTAGAGCTTTGTAATATAGTTTTAAATCAGTTAACGTGATGCCACTAACTTTTTCTTTCTCAAGATTGCCTTGGCTATTCAGGATCTTTTGTGGTTCCATAAATATTTTAGGATTGTTCTATTTCTACCAAAAAAAAAAATGCCGTTGGAATTTTGATAGAGATTGCATTGAATCTATAGATTGCTTTGGGTTTTAAGGAAATTTTAACAATAATGATTTGTCCAGGGGCGCCTGGGTGGCTCAGTGGGTTAAGCTGCTGCCTTCGGCTCAGGTCATGATCTCAGGGTCCTGGGATCGAGTCCCGCATTGGGCTCTCTGCTCAGCAGGGAGCCTGCTTCCCTCTCTCTCTCTTTCTCTGCCTGCCTCTCTGTCTACTTGTGATCTCTGTCAAATAAATAAATAAAATCTTAAAAAAAAAATAATGATTTGTCCAATCCCTGAATATGGAATATCTTTTTAATTATTTCTGTCTTCAACTTCTTTCATCAGGGTCTTACAGTTTTCAGTGTAAGTCTTTTACCTCTTGGGTTAAATAAATTCCTAGGTATTTTATTCTTTTTGAAGCAATGTAAATGGAATTGTTTTCTTTTTTTCCTGATCACTCTTATATACTCCTTGTGTTTTATCTTGCATGGGCAGAGACCCATTTAGCCAGAGTCAGAATCACTTGGTTCCTTTACTGGCCCTTCTCAGTTTGTATGTTGTTCCAAGTGTGTGTTGCTACCCAGATTCCTTTCCACCTCTTCTGAGTCCTAGTCACAGAACAATCATTGTCAGGAAGAGCATCTAAGTTTCAATTACATTGAAATAATACTCAATAAATCTCCACTATAAGTTTAGTTGTTTGGCACTCACCTTCCCTGGGGGGGCTCGTTGGAGTAGTATCATTTAAAATAAAATGTGTTGGGGCACTTAAAAACCATCCCTGCCTGTAGCATCTTCCAGACCAGGCCTCGACCTCCATGATTTATCATAGACAAGTTGGGAGTTTCAACTGATGACTTACTGTGAAAGGAACAGATTAGGCAGGAAAACACACACACACACACACACACACACACACACACCCCTAGAACCAGACTTGAGGCAAGGGCTCCCATGTCCACTGCGAGAGCACTCAGCAGGTTAGATTTTTTTCTGTTCACATGAAATATCGCCTTCATAGCCCACACGCCTAGGTCCACAATAGTGGATCCTCAAATCAATGCAAGTGTGTCCAAGTGTTGGTGAAGTACTTCAAATTTGCCTTTCTGCCAAAAGTCAGGATGAGACAAGGGACATTTTGAGGGATAGTTTATTGTAATAGGAGGCTATTTTCAACATTTCAAAAATATGTTGGAAATGAAACACTTGCTCATGATAAGGCTGCCTGGCCTGTGGCTCAATAAGAGTATATTTGTTTAGTTTACAAAATAATTGACTTGATGGAGATCTGGAGAAGTTAATAGAAGGTGTTTTGAGTGGCAACCAGGTTGAGAGTCCCAATCTGAAACTCAGGCTGACTTTGCGTCTGCAGGCCCCATCCCTATACTAAGCACTTAGATTACCAGGAACCTAGGTTCTTGGATCACATCTCTCCCAGAGACCTGCCTTTACAGAAAGAGCTTCAGATGAGCTGCTTGTGTGGGCAGGAGACAATACCAGAAAGGCCCCACGCGGTCTCCTCACACACGTTTCTGTGTACTCCAAACTGTTTTGATACTGCGGCTTACCACCTCCGTCACACGCAGAATGACAACACCTTCCAGCTTCCGTGTAGGGGGAAAAAAAAAAAAAGAAAGAAAGAAAGAAAAGTTTGTCTAGTTGCATGAGCTGATGGCTAGGCTGCTTACTTGTAGACAGCAAGAATTCTCTGACCTGCTGGATTTTCCCTTAGATTTGAGCCTGCTGGCATCCAAGACTAGGATTTGGGCTTAGATAACTACTGTTCTCTTTCTTTTGTCAGAGACTCCTGGTATGATTTTTTTCCCATTTAAACTTGCTATTTGCTTTTTTTCTCCCCACCCCCCCCACCCCGTGTTTAGAGTTTATAGTTACAGTTCTGGGTTTTATTTCACCTAAGCTCTTATCCTAAGAAGTCTTAAATCCTTTCAAGAAGTAGGTGAAATAGCCTGATATCATTTTGACATCAGGTTCCAAAGTCATGCCAAGATACCGATCTGTTCCAGTGCCCGTAGTGACCTTTGAGACTTCATGCTGTCTGTCGCATATATAGAATTCATGTGTAGAAGGTACTCAAATGGAAATGGAGACCACTTCTCTTGCTTTAAAGCAGAAACATCTAACACAATGTGACCTTCTCTTGTGTGCACTGGCGGGCCTGCAGGACCTTCCACGGGGGGGCCATGCACCGGAGAGCCTTGGGCTTGGTCACCGGAACTGCCACCAGCATGTAACAGACCTCACCTCCTTTGGCCATTCTGCTTCTTTGACTCACTTCCTGACCCAGACTACTGTTCAGAAAGGAGTCCCTTATTTCTGGTTGCTTCCCAACGGGCTGCTCCGCCTGCTTGACTGTTTAAGGACATGGTGCTTTGTGATTTGTTGCATCTTGGGGCATCTCTGAGGCCCTCCTGGTGACCACCCTGCTTGCAGCTGCCCGCTTCCTCTCCCCTCCAGCAGCTGTCTGGCGTCCTGCTGCCATCCTCGCTGTACAGAGCCACAGGCAGTCTCCTTGCAGAGAGCAGCCATCCTTTCAGCGTGGTAGGCTGGCTGCATTCCAGGACATGGGACAGATACAAGAGAACAAGCTTGGGAACCAAATGTTGGCAGGGGGATGGAATCAACACAAAGCCCTTTGCTAGCGGTCATTGAGGAAGGATGATGAGAGCATCTTCTCCCTCGGCTGATGAACTTTTACTTCTCGGTTTAAGTGCTCTGACCTCAGGGACCCTTTGCGTGGCCATGTCCTCGAAAGGCATGGCTTAGAAATTGCAGACGTAAAAATCTTTCTACTGGCCCTGTAAGCTTGGATATTCCAAAAACAGTGATTATGCACCTAAAGCAAAGGTGCTAAGGATACTGCACAGTTTGAGGCATGTGCTAAGCTCCAGAGTAAGGCATGGGGAAAGCAGAGAAGAACAGCACTGATAGGGGTGTCTGGGTGGCTCAGTCAGTTGGACGTCTGCCTTTGGCTCAGGTCGTGCTCCCAGGGTCCTGAGATCGGGCCCTGTGTTGGGCTCCCTGCTCAGTGGGGAGCCTGCTTCTGCCTGCCACTGCCCCTGCTTGTGCCCCCCCACCCACCAAATAAATAATAAAATCTTAAAAAAAAAAACAGTGATGATGACAGCCTCAACCTTCCTGGCCCATCTGTCAGGAAAAACTGGGAACCATGACATGTCTTCCCTTTCAAAACTGGCACAAGGAAAGTTTTGGAGAGGATATTAGAAGCCATATCCCAGACCTGGGCTGGGACCCATGTGCCATGGCCAAAGCAGGAGCTCAAAGCCTGTGATCCCAGGACATTCAGCAGGTGGGAGATGGAGAGTGCCTTTCCATAGTGCTTGTTTGTAGACGACAGGAATGAGGAATGGAAGAAGCAATGGTGAGACACATATCATTGACTTTTGGGGGGGGTGCTATCTAGTATATGAATGCCCTCTCTGTGTTTGAGAAATTTCTTTCTTAAAGGCTGGAAAAGACCCTTTACTGGTCCTGCTTACAGCTAAGGGTTGGGCATGTGACCTAGGGGGGTTCCATTGGATGCCTCAACCCAGACTTTGAACAGAAAGCCAGAGGCACAAAGAAGCAGGAGAGGCACCATTTGGTGGTGGTGGTAACAGTGGCACCAACATGCAACTTTCTGTGTACCATGGGGGAGGAGGTCCTCACTGAACTGGGTCTAAGCACCTATGGGCTCTCTGAGCCCAGTGTCCTTGAAGGGTTTGTGGGCTACTTTGTATGCTTTGAAAACCGTTCCTTTTCTGCTGAAGTCAGCCGTAGTTTCTGTTGCTTACAAAGTGAGGCTTCCAGTGAGGTGACACCAGAGCCCCCCGCCCCCCTCCATGTATCCAGTAGTTTGATCAAATTCGGATTTACAGCATCAGCCCTCAAGGCTAGTGGCTGCAACCTGGTCTGTTTATAGAAGTCTCCTTCTATAGGTGAAGGGAAAGAGGGGAGGAGTGAAGGCAGAAGAGCAGGGACACATGGTCTAGGCAGGGAAAAGAGCAAGCAAGGGGCAGCAGTTTTCAGAGTTCAGCCCAGGGAGAGCTTGAAAAGCTTTGGGGAGTGGACAACGGAGAGGGTGCAGGGGAGAAGTCAGGTTCATGACTATCAGATTCAGGAGGTTGGGGGTGAGGAACTTCCCCTCAGGAGGCCTGGACTGGTTGAGCAGGTCAACCCTGGGTTAATAGAGAAAAGGAGACCACTTTTCTAGATGAGGAAAGCAACGTGTTGAAATCACTCACACTGGGCATCCCAGTGGAGAAAACCAACACTCTATAAAAGGACATATTCTTCTTCCCCACACTTTGGGGGCTCAAATAGGTAACTGGAGTCCAGGACATTAAAACAGAAGTCTTGCAACCCGCCCCCCCCCACCTTGAGAGAATCTGCCCAATTTCCCTTCTGTCCATAGCTGCTGTGCACACACACCTCGGAACCTAAATGATCTAGTAGCGCCAGATGGGTCTGGAGGAGGCAAATTCTTCAGACATTTCTCCAAAGGTGTATACCAGTTGGGGTTAAAAGTCAGTAAAATGCTCTGGAACAGCAGGGGGCAAAAGAGGCAGTGTTTTATTTGAATGGGAACCTGGCTCAAATTATGCCAAAACCTGCAGGCTGGGCTATGTTTCGAAGTTTGGTTTTAGGGTAGGGGTAGACATTTGGTTACCCAATAGTTTGAATTAATACTGGAGCAAATTGTTCAGACTTCTGGTATCTAGAACAGCAGCGCAGGCATGAGGGAGAACATGGCGAGGACTTACACGGCTTTTCATTCATGCCTGCATCCATTCATCTAATCATTAAACAAATATTAAGTATTTTATGTGGTAGGCACTGGGTCTGGGTCTTTGCCACTCTGCTAACTGATTTAACTAACACAGTAACCCTGAGATAGGTACATTAGCTATCCCCATTTTACAGACAGGGAAACTGGAGCAACTTATCCAAATGGGTGTCAGGAGGCTGGTGTTTGTGTTATACATGCCTGTTGGTGAGGAATCTTTCCCTCTCCCGGGGGAGTATGACTGATGGAAAAGACAGACCATCCTACACACTTCCTTGGCAGTCAGTCAATTTTAGGTTGGTTTTTGTGTTCTAAAAAAGTCACAGAAAGTTTGCAGGCACTCCTGAACAAGCAGCCTGGCAAGTGAAAGTGATGGGGAACTATTGGAGTTCAGGGATTGATTAATCTTTGCCCAATAGTTGGAATATACCAGCTCAAAAGGTTTCGTCCACCTAACTTCCAGTCTGAACACCTTTGCCCCTTCTCTAAGTGGATGAAAACACATAAATGGAGCCCTCCTGGTGTTCTTCTTACTGCAGTTAATGATTTTATGAAACAGCAGATGTAATGAGCATTTTCTTATCTGATGAAGACGTCCAAAAATATTTTGCCTTCATATAAGAGTTATATAAATATTTGCTGGTTGGATTTTTTTTCTAAACGAAATATCCTGAAGGATTTGAGTTATCCATCTCCAGCCTCCTTGCTCGTGGACAATTCTGACCTCTGGGCTCCTTTGGCTGTTTATATTTACCTGAAATTGTTTTGTGCAGTAGCTTTCATTATAGTTTGGCTGTATCGCCCCCAGAGATAGGAAGTGGTGGTGTTACAGGAACTGGTCTAAGTTATGGCCCTAAGAGCAGCAGAATCCACTCCTGTTTTTTTTTCCATATGCTTCTCCCTGTAAGAGAGAAGAGAATGGAGAGATCACAGCCTTGGAGAGATATTAGGGTTTCCTCCCAGAGAAGTAGCCTCAGTGATTAAGTACTTTTGTCCTTTTTTTCCTTTTTTTTTAGAACTTCCTGTCAGATTCCCTGCCACTTCACAATCCCAGTCAATGGATTTGGGATGAGAAGTACATTAATAGTTTGAGATTATTGTCTGCTTTTTTTTTGCTGCTCATTGGATTCATGAAGTTGTTCTTATTCTGTGTTTCCTCTCTCTGCTAGTTTGGAGTTTATCTATCTCTTTCCATTCTTACAATATTGTTTAGTTTGGGGTTTTTTAAAGTTTTTATTTTAATTGCAGTGTAGTTAACATGCAGGGTAATAGTAGTTTCAGGTGTACAATATAGTGATTCAACACTTTCAACACCTGGTGCTCATCACAAGTGCACGTCTCCATCCCTATAGCCTCTTTCACCCATCCCCCCCCCACCTCCCCTCTGGTAACCGTCAGTTTGTTTTCTATAGTTAAGAGTCTATTTCTTGGTTTGCCTCCCTCTTTTCTTCCCTGTGCACATTTGTTTTGTTAAATTCCACTTATGAGTGAAATCCTTTCTCTGACTTATTTTGCTTAGCATAATACTCTCTAGCTCCATCCCTCTTGTTGCAAATTGCAAGATTTCATCTTTTTATGGCTCAGTAATATTCCAGTATGTATGTGTGTGTGTGCACACACCATATCTTCTTTATCCATTCATCGGTTGATGGACATTTTGGTTACTTTCCTAATGTGGCTATTGTAGATAATGCTGCTATAAACATTGGAGTGCATGTGTCCCTTCAAGTTATCCTTCGGGTAAATACCCGGAAGTGTAATTGCTGGATCATAGGCTAGTTCTATTTTTAACTTTTTGAGCACACTCCATACTGTTTTCCAGGGTGGCTACTGCACCATATTGTTTATTTTTTAAAATAAATACTTGTCTTACCAAAGTCTAAAGTTAATATCATTACCCTCCTCATGAAAATTAAACTCTGTTTATCAGACTTCATGTTGTTGTCCAACAGTCATAGCACCTTTTATTTTCAACCCACTAAAATTAGTCCCTATTATTATTGCTTCTGTTTAACAGCCAGAACTTTTTCATCTATTCTTACGTTTATAAATTTATTTATTCATTATTACTATCTGCTTCTTTCTTCTTTCTTCTTGGTTCAGTTTCCTTCTTAGAGAAAGACCTCCATTAATGGTTCTTTCAGAAAAACTGTTCTCAAACTTTGCTTGCAAGTGTATTCATTTCTCTTCAGTCTTGAATGCTAAGTATAGAATTTCAGGATAGTTCTATTTCATCACCACTTTTAAGATATTAGATTATCTCCTGGCCTCCAATGTTGCTGATAGGAAATCTGCCTTTATTTTAAGGAAAGTTTTTTGTGGCAGTCCACCTTTTCTCTTGTATTTTAAAGGGAGTCTTTGCTGTTGCACATATGTAGGTATGAACTTATTTATCCCACTCAAAATTGATGCTTCTTCAAACTGAGAATTATAGTTCTTGAATCATTCTAGAAAATTTTCAGACATATTCTTTTCCAATATTCTATGTTCTCTGTCCTTTGGAAATTCTTAATACATGTATGTTGGGTCTTTCTAGTCTTCCTTATGTTTCTTTTAGCATCCTTTCATATTTTTACAATCTTTCTCTCTCAACTAGCTCACCAATTTCCAATTTGGCTAATCTGCTGTTTAATCTTTTTCTGAAGTTTTTTTGTTTGTTTGTTTCAAAGACCTTATTTTTCATTTATAGAGGTTATATTTCTTTCTTTTTTATATCTTCCTATTCTTTGTACATGTATCCTTCTCTGGGATTGCTTTTCCTTTTTTTTTTTTTTTATTTTTTTAGTCACCTTAATAATTTTAAAAACAGGTATTTTAGATTTTCTTCCAAATTCTTCCATCATCTCAAGAAATTTTATACTAATACTTTTGTTTGTTGTGTTAGCTTTTGCTGCCTGCCTCATGGTGAACTGTATCTTTGTATACCTTAATTTTTTTCATTATGAGCACATCTTTAGCATTGATCTATGGGGTATGTGTAGAAATTCAACATATCTTCATGGTATAAGTACTGTTCAACAGGAGTATCACTTGCCTACGATTCCTTTTAACAATAATTTTAACAATAATTTCTCAAGGAAGCTCTTCCCTACAACCTTAGGCAAGTCTCTTGTTACTTAGTAGTTAGTGGGTAGACCTCCTGGTCATTCTTTCATGGAGAAAGCAGTCTTTTCCAGGGTTGAAGGGTTTCAGTTCTAGAATTCTGTCATTTGCAAGCCTCTGACCTCATGTATTTTCACTTGGGCATTAATACCTCCTTCCTTCCAGCACCTGTGTTTTAGGATCCCAGGCATGGCCAACAACTCTGGCTCTAAGCTCCTTCTTCATTTCTGGCTGAGACTTTATTTTTCCCCTCTTGGTTCAACTATGTAGTTGATATCTTTTATGTTTTCTGACCCATTTATATGTTTATAGCTGGATAAGCATCTATATTATCTTAATCCATATATTGTGGAAACTGGAAATTCTGTAATTGCATTTTTATGAGTCTTCTTTCTCATACCTATTATTTAAGCTGTTCCTGAAATCCCTAAATTTTCTGTGAAGCATTTTTAGGTTGTTCAGAGGAGAGATTGATAAATGACTAGTATTTAGTGAGCGCTGTGTACTAGGCCCCAATCCAAACATTCTACAGTTGATGTAAAACAATTCTGCCAGTTAATTAATACAATTAATTATTATCCTGTTTTTCAGATAAAGACAGACATTGGGAGGACAAGCAACTTTTCTGAGGTCACACAGCTATTGAGTGATGGTAGCTGGGATTCAAACCCGGGTATGTCTGATGCCAGAACTTATTACTTAACCATGGGGCTCTGTTGCCTAGTGACCTATTCCTGCCCTGTTACATGGGCCATGGCTTCTCTCCCTTCTCTCTCTCTGCCAACTCATCCTTATTCCTCCCCATGGTCCCCTGTGGTCATAACTTCATGATCTCCACAGAGGAGATTCTTCTGTGCTTGTTCCCTTTCCCTCATTGATAAAATTAGAGATGATCTTTAGCATTCTTTCCAACCCTGATGCCCTGTTGTAGTTTATTACTCATCTAGTTGCTCACTTGAAACTTTTTCCGACTTATCTTAGTGCAACTGGTCTTTTTTCTCTTTTTCTTCTTGGATTGTAAACTTATAAAGCACTGAGACAGTAATGGGAAAATATACTGGGGGCACTCCACATTCATGAGGACATGATAATGGGCTGAGCAATACGGCAAGCCCATTGGTGAGATGAATATGGACTCTACCTTCAGTCCTCTGCAGTTCACTGGCATCAGCCTCCAACGCTCTAGGCAAAGTTGGGCTGAAGATGAAGATGAGAGTAGAAGAAACTTCAAAGAGCATGTGACATTTTCTTTTTTTTTTTTTTTTTAAGATCTTATTTATTTATTTGACAGAGATCACAAGTAGGCAGAGAGGCAGGCAGAGAGAGAGGAGGAAGCAGGCTCCCTGCTGAGCAGAGAGCCCGATGCGGGGCTCCATCCCAGGACCCTGGGATCATGGCCTGAGCTGAAGGCAGAGGCTTTAACCCACTGAGCCACCCAGGCGCCCCTGGTAACAGCATGTGACATTTTCTAAGCACTTATACCTAGTAAGTGTTCAGGCTCAAGAGAAAATGTAGCTTAGAAAGTCTTGGGAAACTATTAATTTATGGGAAACATAATTTGGAAGTTATACCTTTATGTATTAATAATCACGCCACCTTTCAACTAGACACTAAACTTTTTTTCAATTGCGTTCTAATTTTGGCCATTCATATGGATGTTTGGGGGAAATAAATGGAGCATACATAAATTCAATTTGAAATTAGTGTGCATAGCCAATAGAAAATAAAAATTTCTGTGTGTAGCAGCCTATAATGATAAAAACACATAGCAAATAAAATACTACCAAAATATTACTATGGCATTGGAAAAACAAACACTACTCATTGTTTTCAATGCCATAAGTATTGTCCTCTTCCAAGAAACCTCTTCTCTTCTCTGGGTAATGGACATTATTCTTTCTTCTTTGCTTTAAACTTATTTCTAAAACATTAGATTTAAAATCAAGATTTTGTTTTATGAACTTACAGCAGGTTGTGCATTAAGCATTTAGATTGAATTCCATGTGTGTTCTAAACCCCAAATACTCTGGTTATTACAGCTCTGTTTTGAACTAAATTGTGACCCCCCCCCCAGTTTTCGTATGTTGAATTCCTCCCTCCCAATGTGACCCTGTTTAAAGATAGTACCTTCAAGGAGGTAGTGAAGGTTATATAAGTCATAAGGGTATGGCCCTAATCAACAACAAGGATTTATGTCTTTATAAAAAGGAGAAAGAGACCCCAAGAGTGCATGCACAGAGAAAAAGCTATATGAGAACACAGTGAGAAGGCAGTATGTACAATCCCGGAAGAGAGAGCTCACCAGACATCAGCCCTTCAGGCACCTTGAGCTTGGACTTCCAGCCTCCAAAGTGTTCTAAAATAAACATCTGTTATGTCACACAGTCTGTGATATTCACCAGTTAATATATAATACCTGAATAAGCAAAATACAGTTCAAGTAAACACTAAAAACAAACTGCACTATTCAGTCTGAATTCCACATACCGTGAAAACATTTACTCTGTGACACAGAATATGTCAACAACATAGGCAAGTGTGTTCAAGCACTTCAATTATTTCTCTATTTTTAAAATTACATGGAAAGCCTCTTCACAGAGCAAGTATGCTACAGGGGTGAGAATTAGAAATTTGAACAATTTTTAACATGCATAGAAATTAAAACAATTATTGTTTCATAAGTGACTAAGAATCCTTTAACAAATTTAAAATCTTAAAAAAACAAGTGTATATTCTATTCTTAAGGACTTGCTATACCAATGGAAATAAATACTTTTAAATGCATATATTCTGAATAGTAACTATTTGAGAAGATCCCTCCTTCTGGGGAGGCTGGGTGGCTCAGTCAGTTGAGCTTCCATACCTGCAAGATGCTCCTGGGGCAAGAATTTACAAGACCAAGTGACATAATTCTTGACTCCAAGGGCTAATGGTTTAGGCCTAATGGCCTCCAAGGCCTGAGCCACCTGGAGAAAGAATGACCCTTCTGACTCTGTGGAGTGTTTACACTCTCTAGGATACTGACCAGTATAGTGATGCATTCTACCTCTTTCCACTCCAGTTAGTTCACAGTGCAATAGTGCTAATTCCAGCTTGGAGGTGGCCATTTTTTCCTCTCAGAAAGGCCTTTTATTTGGCTTTGTGGCACACTCCCCCTGTGGAGGGGGCAGGGGGTGCGGTTCCAGCAAAAGTCCTAAACAGACAAGCAGTCTTGTAAAAGTGCCCCAGCAACTACATTCTGGGGCACCTGGATGGCCCAGTAGGTTAAGTGACTGCCTTTGGCTCGGGTCATGATTCCAGCATCCTGGGATCGAGCCCCGAGTTGGGTTCCCTCCTCAGCAGGGAGCCTGGTCCCTCTCTCACTCCCCCTGCTTATTCTGTCTCTCTCTATGTATCAAGTAAATAAACTATGAAAGAGAAAGAAAGAAACTAGATTCTCATCTATATTCATGAACAGTGAGGCAGATATGTGGTATAATTTGAAAAGTGTTGAAAAATCTACCTAAACAAATCATCTAAACATGCCAATCTACTTAGTCCAGTGCCCGAAATGCCACCATAAGTTATTAGCTTAAGAAACAACTGGGTGATCAGAAACCAGGTCAAGATAAGGTTTAGGACTGTCAGGACTGATCTGAAAGTGGCTAAGCAGATGGGTTTCTTGAGGGTGTTTGAAGGGGGCCGTTGGTGGAAGAGTTTGGGGTAAGGTTAGTTTGGGAGGAAAGTAGGTAAGTGGTAAAGAATGAGGTTGACAGAAAACAAGATGAAAAGATGCAAACAGGGCTGGATTATGATCTTTCAGAGGCTTCAGCAATGGGAAAAAATAAAAACTATATATAGTTATTACATTCCATAACTGTACAACTATATAATATTATAAAAATTTATGTATATAATGATATAGTTTAAAGAACAACGTGCTTAGATTTAATTTCACGAGACAGCTACATTGGACACACAATGTTACATTAGTTCCAGGTGTACGACTCAGTGATTTGACAAGTTTATACACTATGCTACTTTCACCACAAGGGTAGCCACCATCTCTCCCATTAGCTCGCTATTAAGTATCACTGACTATATTCCTTATGCTCTGCTTTTTATTCCTATGACTTACTCATTCTACAGCTGGAGGCCTGTATCTCCCCCTCCTTCACTCATTTTGACGACCCCCCCCCAACAACTTCTGCAACAACCATCAGTTTGTATTCTGTATTTATAGTTCTGATTTTGTTTTTGGTTTATTTATTCATTTTTTTAAAAGATTCTATTTGTCTTTCTCTGACCAACTTACTTCACTTAGCATAATATCCTCTAGGTCCTTTCGTGTTTTCTCAAAAGGCATGATTTCGACACTTTATACGACTGTTTAGCATTCCATCATATATATATATATCTGTCAATCACATCTTCCTTAGCCTTCTTCTATTGATGGATACTTATAATGTTTCCATGATTTGGCTATTATAAATAATGCTGCCATAAACATAGCGGTGCATATCTCTTTTCAAGTTAGTGTTTTTGGGGGCACCCAGGTGGCTCAGTCAGTTTAAGTGTTTGCCTTTGGCTCAGGTCATGATCTCAGGGTGCTGGGATTGAGCCCCCTGCTAAGCAGGGAGTCTGCTTCTCCCTCTCCCTCTGCCCCTTCCCCCTACTCACGCACTCTCTCTGTATTTGAAATAACTAAATCTTTTTTTTAAAGTTAGTGTTTTTGTTTTTCCTGGTTAAATACCCAGTAGTGGAATTACTAAATCCTATGGTATTTCTATTAATTTTTTGAGGAACCTCCATACTGTTTTCCATACTGGTTATACCAATTTACATTCCCACCAACAGTGCATGAGGGTTCCTTTTTCTCCATATCCTTGACCATACTTGCTGTTTCTTGTCTTCTTGATTATAGCCATTCTAACAGGTGTGTGGTAATTTCTCATTGTGGTTTTGGTTTGCATTTCTCTGATGATGAATGATGTTGAGCATCTTTTCATGTATCTGTTGGCTATCTAGTTATATTCTTTGGAAAAACATCTATTCAGATCCTCTGCCCATTTTTAAATCAGATTGTTTGGGTTTTCTTGCTGTTGACTTGTACAGCTTCTTTATATATTTTGGATATTGACCCCTTATTGGATATATAATTTGTAAATATCTTATTCTTTAGGTTGACTTTTTATTTTCTTGGTTTCCTTCACTATGTAAAAATTTTTTATTTTGGTGTAGTCTAAACAGTTTATTTTTGCTTTTGTTTCTCTTGCCTTAGGAGACATCTTTAGAAAAATGTTGATAAGGCTGATGTCGGGGAAATTATGCCTGTCTTTTCCTCTAGGATTTTTATGGTTTCAGGTCTTGCATTTAGGTCTAAATCCATTTTGAGTTTATTTTTGTGTGTATTGTAAGAAAGCAGTCCAGTTTCATTCTTCTTCATGTAAGTGTCCAGTTTTCCCAATATCATGTATTGAAAAGATTATCTTTTCCCTATTGCATATTCTTGCCACCTCTGTCATGTATTAATGGATCATATAAATGTGAGTTTATTTCTAGGGTCTCTGTTTTGTTTCACTGATCTATTTTTGTGCCAGTATCATACTGTTTTGATTACTACAGTTTTGTAGTATATCTTAAAATTTGGAATTATGATACCTCCAGCTTTGTTCTTCTTTCTCAGGATTGCTTTGGCTGTTCAGGATCTTCTGAGGTTCCATTCAAATTTTAGGACTATTCTAATATTATGAAAAATGCTTTTGGTATTTTGATAGGATTGCACAGAATCTCTTGATAGCTTTAGATAATATGGACATCTTGACAATATTAATTCTTCCAATTCATTAGCATGGAACATTTTCCATTTGTTTATGTCATCTTCAGTTTCTTTCTTCAGTGTTTTATAGTTTTCAGAGTATAGGTCTTTCACCTCTTTGGTTAAGTTTATTCTTATGTATTTTATTATTTTTAGTATACTTGTAAATGGTGTTTATTTTTTAAATTTCTCTTTCTGTGACTTTGTTGTTACTGTATAGAAATGCTACAAATTTCTGGGCATTAATTTTGCATCCTGTTACTTTACTGAATTTGGTTATTACTTTTAGTAGTTTTTGATGGAGTCTAAAGGATTTTCTACATGTACTATTAGGTTATCTGCAAATAGCAACAGTTTAACTTCTTTACCAATATAGATGCCTCTTCTTGTTCTTGTCTGATTGCTATGGTAGGACTTCTAGTACTATGTTAAATAAAAGTGGTGAGGGTTGATATCCTTGTCTTGTTCCTGACCTTAGAGGGAAAACTCTCAGTTTAAGTTAATTGAGTGTATTGTTAGTTGTAGGTTTTTCATATATGCCTTATTATGTTGAGGTATCTTTTCTCTAACGCCATTTTGCTGAATGTTTTTAGCATAAATGGGTATTGCACATTGTCAAATGCTTTTTCTGAATCTATTTAGGTGATCATATGATTTTTATCCTTCATTTTGTTAATATGGTATTGGTTTGGTATTAATATGTATTTTTTGGTATTAATTTAATACCAAATTAATATAATTTGGTATTAATTATTTGGTATTAATATGGTATTAATATGTTGATTGATTTGCAAATATTGGACCATCCTTGCATCCCAGGAATAAATCCTACCTAATCATGATGAATGATTTTTTTAATGTATTTTTATATGTAGTTTGATAATATGTTGAGGATTTATGTGTATATGTTCTTCAGGGATATTGGCCTATAGTTTTCTTTTTTGTGGTGTCTTTGATTTTATTATCAGGGTAATGCTGGCCTCATAGAGTATATTTGGTAGCTTTCTTTCCTCTTCTATTGTTTGGAATCATTTGAGGAGAATATGTATTCTTCTTTAAATGTGGTAGAGGGGGACCTAGGTGACTCAGTCAGTTAAGTGTCTGCCTTCAGCTCAGGTCATGATATCAGGGTCTTAGGATCAAGCCCCATGTTGGGCTCCCTGCCCAGCAGGGAGTCTGCTTCTCCCTCTCCCTCCCCCTGCTTATGCTCGTGGGCTCTCTCTTAAATAAATAAAATCTTTAAAAAGTTTTAAAATATAAATGTCTGGTAGAATTCACTTGTGAATCCATCTGGTTCTGAATTTTTTATATAGTTTTTTGATTATTGATTCAATTTTATTATTTATTATTGCCTATTCAGATTTTCTATTTCTTCCTGGTTCAGTTTTGGAGAACTGCATGTTTCTAGGAATTTATCCATTTCTTTTAGGTTGTCCAGTTTGTTGGCATGTAAATTTTCATAATATTCTCTTATAATCCTTTGTATTTCTTTGATGTCAGTTCTTACTTCCCCTCTCTCATTTCTGATTTTATTTGTGTCCTTTCTCTTTTTTTTCCTTGGTTAGTCTGGCTAAAGGTTTGCCAATTTTATCTTTTCAAAGAACCAGCTCTTGGTTTCATTGACTTTTTTAAAAATTGTTTTCTAGTCTTTGCATCACTGATTTTTGCTGTGATCTTCATTATTTCCTTTCTTTTAATAAAGATAAGATTTAACTTTAAAACAAACAGATGTATGTGGAAATTAAAATTTCTATATATTTCTGTAAATCTATATGTTTCCTATAAAATTAATAGTTCTACATATCCTAATTGCAACATTCTGGATGATCAGAACTGACCTCTTCTCATTTTTGTTGGCCTTCCCCGGCTGATGTCCTATGCAGGACTGCATCTGTCTAGTTGACATTAACTAAGGGGCATGTGTCTGCTGATGTACAGGTCCATGGTGAAGGGCTACACAGGTTGTACACTGCATAACAGTGAGCTCCTTCACAAAGACATCCTACTGTGAGTGGCTACCCCTGGAGCTATGCAACTGGGAAGAACTGGGATGCATTGACAGCTTAACAAGGCATGGCTAGAGGACCAGAGGACACTGCCCTGGAATCACTAGAGTGCTTGCTGAAATGCAGATTCCTACAAGCTTAGGGTGGAAGGATAGGAGAACTGGAATGTCTATATTAAAATAAGCATTAGAGGGACGCCAGGGTGGCTCAGTCGATTAAGCCTCTGCCTTAGGCTCATGTCATGATCTCAGGGTCCTGGGATGGAGCCCACCTCAGGCTCCCTGCCCCCCCCCCCCCCCCGCCCCATTCACACACACCCATGCAAGTGCTCTCTCTCAAAATCTTTAAAAATAAAATAAGCATTACAGTTAATTCTTGAGCATATTGCTGAAACATACTAACTATCTTTTGGTGAAAGTTACTATCTGCTGTTTCTCCTCTGCCCCTAAGGAAACCTCTAAATGAGAGAGGTCTGACCTTGTGCTCTGGGGAGCAGTTCTGGCATGGCCCGCCTCAGCATCTGATCAACCTACTGCAGTCATTGGAAGTTCTTTGCTAAGCCAGGGAAATATAAAGCCCTTTTCAAAGAGGTGTATTAGGAGCACCACAGAACAGAATTTCAAGACCTGGGCCTCAGTTTCACTTCTGCCATTAACTAGCCATGTGCACCTAGTTAAACTCATAAAATTTTTCTGCACAAATTTTCTTGTGTGTTTTCTTGCATTAAGTCAGAATGTATCTTCTAGATCTTGAACTAAAACCATGTCTTTTTTCCTAAGTTACGAGGGTGAAAAAAAGTACCTGCTATGGAGCCACAATTCAGAAGGTATCTCTAAAACTCCAAAAACCTTAAATTTCAGAGCTTTCCGTATTTTGGAATTTTAGGCCAAGATATTGTAGACTGGGACTAATGCCAGTTTTTATGTCTTAGCTAAAGCTTGTACTTTGGGTCCAAAATACATCTTTGATGTTAGAGAAGAGAGTATGGACGAGGAATGTAGGGACCAAAATGGCCACAGCACTATGGCGAGGAGATAAAGTGCTGAGACATAAATATACGAGCCTGGCCCTTCACTAATTAGCCCTGATGTGGGGCAAATTAATTAACCTCTTTGCACCTTACTTCTCCCACCTATAAGTCATCAAAGGATTGTGAGTTTAAAATAACTTATGACATTGTCATTTAGAATACTACTTAGCCCATGGTACTGGATAGATACCAGTTTGCATTATTCTAGGAATTGTGTTAACTTACCTGTTTCCCTTGCTTGCTTCTGTGTGGAGATGGGGCAGGTAGGATGAGGTAGAGACCATGAGATGGTATGACTTGGCAGAGGGCACTGTCGTTTTCACTATAGCGTATGCTCCCAGTTGTGCTCCAAGACTAGTGTTCAGTAGCTTCCATCCCCCCCACCCCAACCCCCAGCCCCCTAGCATCCCTGTGCTTGCACCTTTCCACCTGTAAACTCAGGAGTGTCATTCATTCTACCCACTGACAGAGATGATGTAAACAAAGGCAGCCTGAATTCTTCAGGAAAGGGGTTCTATTATTTAACTAAAATATAAGCTTATTTTTGCTACTGATTTTAGCCTATATGGGTTGCTATGAAAAGATAAGAAAGCAGGAGCCCTAGGGGACTTCCCTTTGTATTTAAACTATGTGTCTGTTGTTGCCAGTGAATCCAGATTAAACAATTCCAAAATGAAACAGAAACACTTAGTTTCCATGAATTGACTCATCTTCTCCACAGCTCAGGAAATTCTGCTTATGACTTTGAAAGATTGCGGGCCAGAGGACTGCCCCTCCTCCTGATGCCAGAGTTCTATCTGAACGGTGGCTTGCTGTGGCTACTAAAGTAAATCACTGGTTCTAAAATCCTGACTGCTGAAGCAAAGTAACTCCACTCAAGGCTGAGTCCTTGATGGAACCTACAAGCTAAACCAAATGGCCCATCGACCACTGGACACCTGCTCAGTCTGAGAGGGCGTTTCTCTCGGATGTGATCCTGTGATCCTGTGTGATGAAAATATTTTCTCTTTCCCCTTACAAGTATGCAGTTGTTAGGTTAGATTCTTTGTAACCACCCTAGTGTCAGATGTCCAGGTTTTCACGGGCGCCACAATCTACAGCTTATTTCTGCCATCTTTGTTTCTGCCCCAGTCAACCTTAGATAGAATCTTTCCTAATTCTCATGGAAAGTGTTATTTTGGGAATGTTAATTTTTGGGGGGAGGACTAAGGATTGCTAGAGGAAGGGGAGATTGAAATGGAGGTTTCTTTTAATTTACTTACCTTCTCACGACTGCCAGACATGACAAGACTTCTAAAAGGGAAAACAATCTTTCTGTGGTTTCAGATCAGCTGTTTTTAAGCCCCATTCACGGACTAACTTAATCAGGTTTTCCTTAAAAAGAATTGTTCTGGGCTCAAAATTTGTATTCCTTGAGCATACAAGTTTCAGCCTTGAGCATTTTTTTCCCGTGAAATGATTAACCTCTAAGAAAACTAATAGTGTCTCAATTATACTGATACTACCAGGAAATACCATAACAGTCTTTGATCCCTTTTCTGTTTGTCACTTTCTTGGTTTTTATTTACATTTATTTTAACCAAGGATATTAATTCAGGACCTTGGGAACTTCCCACCTACACAAAGGCACATTCACAACACAGGTGAAGAATCTTTCATTCAATGATTCTAAAATACTCTATAAGTAAACTATAAACTTTTAAGTAACTCTATTTATCCATCACTGAAAGATATTTCCTAATGAAGTAGAAAATCACCAAGCTACCATGTTTTAGGATACTTGGGTGAGGTAGGATGGAAAAAAAATTACTGATTTTGAAAATGAATATTTGATTTTTTTTAAGATTTTAATGGCCACAGCTACACAAATCTGGTAATGAAATTGCTGTAAGCAATTGCATGCCAGTTGGGTAAGCCAATTAGCTTAGATCTCTATCTCGAAGGTAACTTCCAGTTCTGACAGGCGACTACAGAGCTGTGGTATTCTTTTATATCTTTCCAGCTCTAAGACTGTGTTGTATAAATCCTGAAGAAGAAAAAGCAAATCTATGTAATCCTACTGCTACCACTAAACCCTTCAAGAAAGATAAGGCTTTGCCTTGTTTTGTGAGTCTTTAGGGCAGTATCGCCATAATGTATTCTCACCAGAAATGTTGAACCTGAATCTTACCAAACCTTAAAATTGAATCTCAGTTTAATAGGAAATGCAGGAAGGAGATAAACACCACCATATGGGGGCAGTGGGGGGTTGGGGGGTGCCTGGGTGGCTTAGTTGGTTAAGCGTCTGACTCTTGATTTCAACTAGGGTCATGATCTCAGGGTCGGGACGTTGAGCCCCATGTCAAGTTTGTGCCAGGCATGGAGCCTGTTTAAGATTCGCTCTCTGCCTCACCTTCTGCCCCTTCCCACCTCCCCAGTGAATGTGCATGTGTGTTTGCACATGTGTGCACATGCGTGTACTCTCCCTCCAAAAAAAACATAAAACGTCACCATTTGGAAGCAAGTGGACAAATCCAGAATGTGGACGGTTTATTTGAAAATTGCCCTGGTCTCTTCAATAATTCATAATAGCTCAGTCAGTCTGCAAAGTTCGGGGTGGGAGGATTCAAACTCAAACAAATTGACTGTAGAATGATGTTTGATGCAATCGGAGAAATTTGAACATGAACTATTAAGGTATATTAAGGGTTAAATGCCATGAGGTCTGAAGTTTGCTTTAAACTACTTCAATATGCAAGCAAATATGCAAGATAATACCAGTTTAATCTAAATACAACATATGGGATTCACACTACTATTACAATAAAAAAATTATAAAAATAAATCCTATGAAAGAAAATTGTACAACATTCACAGACCTGCTTTAATTCCTTTACACTACTTCTAGTCATGATGTACACATAATCTACATTTCAAGCTCATTCCTTTTTACTTTGCTCTTCATGTAAGTACAGAACAAATGGCATAACTTGTGGTTCTTGAAACGAGTGGTCCATGTGTTAATCCTTGAGACCATCTCAGGAAATACAAAAGGCCAAAACTCTTCATAATAAAAAGGTTATTTGCCTTTTTTAACTGTTACAGTTAAGATACAAAAAATTGTTGTTTGGCAGTGTTAAAATAGATTTCCCAAATAGTGAAGCATATTCATTGTCGTCATAATCAGCACTCTTTAAACATGAGAAAACACTTTTTGTACCATTTGTAAATAGAATAAAATAAATCTTACTTTTCTTTTTCTGTCTTTTAAAATAAACATGTATTCTAAAAGTTACAAAGAATAAGAAAAAAATCATAATCAGAATAAATCTCAAAAAACTAGCTCACAGACAATGGTAGATAAAGGAAGATTGTGTAATCAATTGGTCTTGCAACTTTTTTCCTAAGAAAAGTTTGAATGACTTGCAAAGGAAATCATGTTCAAAGAACATCAAACTATCGTTTTTCATTTTAAAAAATTTTTTATTCAATTTATTTAAACTAAAAAAAAATCAGTTTATTTCTCCCAACCCTAGCCAGTCTATTCTCTGTATCAATGAACTTGGTTTTAATCTTTTTTTTAGATCCCACATATAAAGGAGATCATACAGTGTTTGTCTTTTTTATCTGACTTATTTCACTTAGCAAACTGCCCGCAAGGATAATCCATTTTGTCACAAAGGGTGGAATTTCATTCTTTTTAATGACTAAATAATATTCTATTGTTACATACTATGTTTTCTTTATCCATTCATTCACTGATGGACACTCAGGTTGTTTCTAGATCTTGGCCATTGTAAATAATGCTGCAGTAAAAATAGGGGTGTAAATATCTCTTTGAGTTACTGTTGTTGTGATTGGTTTTTGTTTTTTGTTTTGGATAAATACCCAGAGTAGAATTTGATGGATCCTATGATGGTTCTATTTTTAATATTTTGAGGAAACCCATGTTATTTTTTCATGGTGGCTACACCAATTTACAACCCCAATAACAGTGTACAAGGGCTCCTTTTGCTCCATTTCCTTGCTAGCGCTTGTTGTTTTTTGACTTTTAGATAACAGCCTTTCTAACAGGTCTGAGGATACCTATCGTGGTTTTTATTTGCATTTCACTGGTGATTACTGATGAGATGCTTTTCCTGTACCTCTTGAGCATCTGTAATAAATTATATTTTTTTAAGATTTTATTTATTTATATGACAGAGCTCACAAGTAGGCAGAGAGGCGGGGCGGGGAAGCAGGCTCCCTGCTGAGCAGAGAGCCCGATGTGGGGCTCAATCCCAGGACTCTGAGATCATGACCTGAGCTGAAGGCAGAGGCTTAACCCACTGAGCCACCCAGGTGCCCCATAAATTATATTTTTTAATGGAGAGGAAAATTGCTAGTGTCTTAACACGCATCAAGATAGTAGCACCAGGGGTGCCTGGGTGGCCAGTGGGTATGATGTTTGTCTCAAGGAAAAGCACTTGCGTGCTTGTTCTGAATTATTTGCTGAACTGGCCACTTTTTCCAGGGAAACTGTATTTACTTGAAAGAATAACTGACAAATACACTGGTTACTTAGACTTGGATATTTGACAAACATTTTCTCAAAAATGAAGTGAGTTTGTCATTTCCAGGAAGCAATTGATATTTTTTAGACAGTAACAAATTTTGAGCTTTCAAGTGAAAATATGAATTTTGGAAAACTTGCCCTAATACTATAAGTTTGACAGTTGTCAAGTACTTAAAAAGTCTTCTAATGAATTGGAACTGATATTAATGAATACGACTTTTTAAATATTTTATAGTATATAGCATGTCAAAATTTTGAAAATTGGCATAATTCGAGGATCTAATATTTTACAAGTGATCAGTGTAAGATGTTACAAAATCATGCATGGGTGAAATATTCAAAGTGCAAGATAAGCCAATGGATTTTTTTTTTAAAAGATTTTATTTATTAGACAGCGAGAGAGGGAACACAAGCAGGGGGAGTGGGAGAGGGAGAAGCAGGCTTCCCGCCAAGCAGGGAGCCGGATGCGGGACTCAATCCCAGGACCCTGAGCCAAAGGCAGATTCATAACGACTGAGCCACCCAGGTGCCCCAAGCCAATGGATTTTAATGCAACAGAAAAGTTCCTTGATGTGGTTTCTAACTCCACATTGCAATTAACCTTTAAGAAAATGCCACATGAAAAATACCTACAATTATCTGAAAATGCTATTAAAAATATCTTTTCCTGGGGCGCCTGGGTGGCTCAGTTGGTTGAGCGACTTCCTTCAGCTCAGGTCGTGATCCTGGAGTCCCAGGATCGAGTCCCGCATTGAGCTCCCTGCTCAGCAGGGAGTCTGCTTCTCCCTCTGACCCTCTCCCCTCTCATGCTCTCTTTCTCACTCTCTCTCAAGTAATAAGTAAAATCTTAAAAAAAATCTTTTCCTTTTCCAACTACATATCTTTATCAAGCTATATTTTCTTCATATACTTCAATCAAAACAACATATTATGACAAATTGAATGTAGAAACAGATGTGTATTCCAGCGTCATCTATTAAATTAGTGAAAGAAATTGGCAAAATGTATAGGAATACCACTTTTCTCACTATTTTGTTTTGGGAAATATAGTTGTTTCATAAAAATGTTCTTTATGTTCAGATGGGATAATTCATTATTTTAAACTTCTAGAATTATTAACTTATTGGTATATCAATATGATTAATTGCATATGAATAAATATAATGTAATTTAAACTTATGAGTAATTTTAAATAATTTCAAACTTATAGAAAAGCTGCAGGAATAACAATAATGTGAGGAATATCCATATACTCATTATGTAAATTCAATTTATTAACATTTATGCCATTTGGTTTATCATGTGCTCTCTCTCTCTCCCACCTCCTCCTTCCCCCTATACACACATACATACATGCTCCTGCTCATATATGTGTATGGAGGGAGGGAGGGAGGAAGAGAAAGAGAAACTGATTTTTTCTGAAACCTTTTCCCTAAATACTTCAAAGTGTATTCTCCACTAATAGATTCTTTCACAGCCATTGTATATTTATTTACATTAGTAAATTTTACCTTGATTATGTTTTTACCTCATCCATCTGTATTTCAATTTCACAGTTTTCTAGTTTCTTATGGTAAGAAGTTCTGTTATCTATTTGAAATCTTTCCTCTTTTGTAATATAGGCATTTATAGCTATAAATTCACCTTTGAATACTGTGTTGGTTGTTCTTTTATTGTTATTTTGTTCATTTTAAAATTATTGAACTGAATTTTTTTTAGCTATTGAGTTGTATGAGTTCTTTACATATTTTAGATATTTGCCCTATATCAGATATATGGTTTGCAAATATTTTTTCCCATCCTTTAAATTCTTTCATTTTGTTGATTGTTTCTTTTGAGCAGAAGCTTTTTAGTTTGATACAGCCCAACTTACTTCAGACTTTGTTGCTTGTACTTTAGGCGTCCTGTCCCCCAAATCATTGCCAAGACCTTTATCAAAGAGCTTTTTTCCTGGGTTTTCTTCTAGTAGTTCTACGGCTTCAGGTCTCATATTTAAGCCTTTAGTCCAATTCAAGGTAATTTGTATGTGTGTGTGGTGGGGGGTGGGGGGTAAGATAAGGATATAGTTTCATTCTTTTACATGTGAATATCCCATTTTACTAGCATCATTTATTGAAGAGACTGTCTTGTCTCCATTAAGTATTCTTGGTTCCCTTGTCAAATATTAGTTGAATACACATGCAAGAGTTTATCTCTGGGTTTTCAGTTCTATTCCACTGGTCTATGTATTTGTCTTTTATTTGCTTTTAAGAATTTATTTATTTATTTATTTATTTTAGAGAAAGTGTGTGTGTTTGTGTGTGGGAGAGGTGAGAGAGGGATAAAGAATCTCAAGCAGACTCTGCACTGAGCACAGAGACTGACTTGGGTCTCAATCTCATGACCCTGAGATCACGACCTAGGCCAAAACCAAGAGTTGGATGCTTAACCAATTCTGCTATTTGGTACCAAGTACCCCTATGTGTTTATTTTTATGCCAGTACCATGCTGTTTTGATGACTATAGCTTTAGAACATAACTTGAAATCAGGAAACATGATGCCTCCCACTTTGTTCTTCTTTCTTAGGATTGCTTAACTTTTTATTAGCTTTGTGGTTCCAAATAAATTTTAGGAGGTTTTTTTGCTACTTCAGTTAAAAAATGCCATTAGAATCTTCACAGGAATTTCATTGAATCTACAGATGGCTTTTCCTAGTATTGATATTTTAACAATATTCTTCAAATCCATGATCATGGGGTATCTTTCCATTTATTTGTGTTGTCTTCAATTTATTTCATCAATGTCTTGTAGTTTTTAGAATAGAGATCTTTCACATCCTTGGTTTAATTTATTCCTAATATTTTATTGTTTTTGATGCTATTGTAAAAGGAATCATTTTGTTATATATATTTTCAGATAACTCAGTTTATAGAAATGCTGCTGATTTTTGTATATTTTTTATCCTGCAACTTTACTGAATTTGTTGATTAAATCTAAAAGTTTTTTGCTGGAGTCTTTAAGGTTTTATATATATAAAATCATGTCATCTGCAAAAGGAGACAATTTACTATTTCCTTCTCAATTCTCATGCGTTTTGTATCATTATTTTGCCTGATTGCTCTTGCTATGATTTTTTTAGTACCATGTTGAATAGTCATGGTGAAAATGGGCATCCTTGTCTTGTTCCTGATCTTAGAGGAAAAATTTCCCAACTTTCATCACTGAATATGGTATTAGCTGAAATTGCCTTTATTATGTGAAGGTATGTTTCTTCTATACCTAATTTGTTAAGAGTTTTTATCATGGGGGCACCTGGGTGGCTCAGTTGGTTAAATGTCTGACTTCAGCTCAAGTCATGATCTCAGGGTCCTAGGATAGAGTGCCATTACTGGCTCCCTGCTCAGTGGGGAATCTGTCTTTCTCTCTCCCTCTGCCCTTTCCCCCACTCACTTTCTTTCCCTCTTTCTGTTTCTCAAATAAATACATAAAATCATTTTTTTAAAGTTTTTATCATGAACAGCTGGTGAATTTTGTCAAATGCTTTTCTGTGTCTGTTGAGGTGGTCATATAGATTTCTTCTTTCATTCTACTAATGTGGTACATCAGTTTGATTTAAGTATGCTGAATCATACTTGCATCCCAAGAGTAAATCACACTCAGTTATGGTGAATGATCTTTTTAATGTGCTTCTGAATTTGGTTTACTAGAATTTTACTGAGAATTTTTGCATTTATATTCCTCAGGGATATTGGCCTATAGTTTTTTGTTTCTTGTTTCTTTTTTCTGGTAGTGTCCTTTTCTGGCTTTGGTATCAGGGTAATGCTGGTCTTATAAAATGATTTTGGAAGTGTTCTCTCTTCTTTGGTTTTTTTGGAAGAGTCTGAGAAGGATTGGAATTAATTCTTTAAATGTTTGGTAAAATTCTCCAGTGAAGCCATCTAGTCTTGGACTTTTCTTCTTTGAGAGAGTTTTGATTACTGATTCAAACTTCTTACTAGTAATTGGTTTGTTCAGGTTTTCTATTCTTTGTGATTCAGTCTTGGTAGTTGTAATTTTTTAAAGATTTTTTTTAAAGTAATCTCTTAAAAAGGAGATTAATTAATATTAATCCCTGTACCCAACATGGGGTTCAAACTTATAACCCTGAGATCAAGAGTCACATGTTCTACCAACAGAGCCTGCCAGGTACCCTGATAGTTGTATATTTCTAAGAATTTGTCCACTTCTTCTAGGTTATCCAGTTTGTTGGCATATAATTCATAGTAGCCTCTCATGATTTTTTTTTAAAGATTTTATTTATCCATTTGACAGACAGAGATCACAAGTAGGCAGAGAGGCAAGCAGAGAGAGAGGGTAAAGCAGGCTCCCCGCTGAGCAGAGAGCCCAATATGGGGCTTGATCCCACGACCCTGGGATCATGACCTGAGCTGAAGGCAGAGGCTTAACCCACTGAGCCACCCAGGTACCCCATGATTTTTTATGTATCTGTGGTATTAATTGTATGTCTCTTTTTATATTTATAATTTTGTTGATTTGGGTCCTCTTTCTTTTCTCCTTGCTTAGTGAAGCTAAAGGTTTGTCCACTTTCTTTGTTTCAAAGAATCAACTCTTAATCTATTTTGTTCATGTTCTCTATTTCATTCATTTTTGTTCTTAAATTTATTATTTTTTTCCTTCTGATCATTTTGGGCTCAGTTCTTTTTCTAATTTCTTTTTCTTTCTTTCTTTCTTTTCTTCTTCTTCTTCTTCTTCTTTTTTTTTTTTTTTAGTAAGTAACCTCTATCCCAAACATGGGACTAAAATTCATGACCCCAAGATCAAGAGTCACATGCTCTACTGACTGAGCCAGCCAGGTGCCCCTTCTAGTTTCTTAAAGCATAGAGTTAAGTTGTTTATTTGAGATCTTTCTTGTTTCTTAATGTAGGTATTTACTGCTATGAACTTGCCTCGTGGAATTGCTTTTGCTGCACCCCAAAAGTTTTGATATGTTGTGTTTCCACCTTCATTTGTCGCAAGATATTTTTTCATTTCTCTTTGAATTTCTTCTCTGATCCATTGGTTGTTTGGGAGAGTGTTGTTTAATTTCCATGTATTCTTAAATGTCCCCATTTTCCTCCTGTTACTGATTTCTAGTTTCATATTATTGTGGTCTAAGAAGATACTTGATATGATTTCAGTTCCTTGAACTTGCTAAGACTTATTTTATGATCTAATCTGTAGTCCATCCTAGAAAATACTCCATGTGCCCTTGAGGAGAATGTTTATTCTGCTGTTGTTGGGTACAATATCTGTGTATGTCCTTTAAGTCCATCTGGTTTATAGTGTTGTTCAAATCCACTGTTTCTTTGTTGATTCTCTACCTACATAAACTCAGTAATTGTTGAGAATGGGGCATTAGATCTACAACTATTATCATATTGTTGTTTATATCTTTTTTTAGTTCTTATTAGTTTTTGCTTCATATATTCAGGTGCTCTGATGTTAGGTGCATAAATATTTACAATTGTTATATGTATTTATATTACATATAATATATATTTTTAAGATTTATTCATTTTTAGAGAAAGCATAAGAAGGGAAAGGGGCAGATGGAGAGGGCGAGAAAGAATCCTCAGGCAGACTCTGCACTGAGCACAGGCCCTGAAAAAGGGCTCCATCCCAGGACCCCAAGATCATGACCTGAGATAAAATCAATAGTTGACTGCTCAACTGACTGAGCCACCCAGGTGCCCCCAAATATTATATATTTTTGATGGATTAATCGTTTTAACATTGTGTAATGACCTTCTTTGTCCCTTTTCACCATTTTTCACTTACATAGTTTAGATAGTTGGGTAGAACAGCTGGCTTAGTTTCCTGCCAAAGTGAGGCTATAGGGTGGGCTTTATGGTTGCCTGTATTCTTGGTCAGTCTTACTAGATGGTCAAGACTGGATACTAAAACAAGCAGTAGGTAGAGCTATGAATTAGATTCTCTGTCCTGGCAGGACAGGAATATGGGGCCCAGGGCCTAACTAGCTCATTGCTTGGGGACCCAAATCAGTCAAGACTGTGCCGTGAATTCCCTAGCCAGACAGGGTCACCAACTTCACAGACAGGGAAATAAATGGGGTGTGCTGTCTGTTCAAGTGTCCCCTGTTTGGATGAGATTCACAGCCTTCCGTGTGCTCTGGCAAGGTTCCATAAATGGGCGGGCTGAAAGCTATACTCAACAATGGATGCGGCTATGAATTCGTTTCCCCTGCCTGGGTGCAGTGGAATAATCAGCTCCTAGTGGAAAAGGCTCTTTGTTTTTGCTCATGACTCAATCTGATTTGTGCTCCCAGTTCCCCTAGTCAAACAGGGCCACAGGCTTTGCTCTGCAGACTATCAGTTCTACCTGCCAAACTCTCTGTGTGACTGTTGCTGAACTATAGCTTTCTAGTCATTCTGACCAAGCTTTTTGGATAGGCATGGTTGGGAGCTTCATTCATCTATGGGTAGTGCTGTAAATTAGCTCAACTGCCTATGTGGATGAGGGGAACCCCTTAAGTCCAGACTTTGCTCTACAGACTAGTAGCTCTGCTTATCAGACTTTCTACTCGAGTGTTGCTTGGCTGTGCAACTTCCAGGTGTTCTTGCCAGCATTTTTTGTTAGATGGAGCCTGGAGCTACACTGAGGGGCAGACCTATGACTCAGCTCTTATGTCTGGGTACAAGGAGACCAGGCTACAGAGCAAGGAAATCTCTTCATTTAAGAACCTGAATCAGGCAGACCAGCACCTTACCAAGTTCCCTAATCAAACTTTGCCAGTGAATTAGTTCTACAGATAAGCAAAACTATTGGTTGGAACCACTACCTGGGTGCTGCAGGTAGAAATTCAGTCAGCCTATATCTGAGTTGTCGAGCTCTTTTCCCATTGGAGGAAACATTAGTTCGAGGGGCCTCTCAGCATAGTTCTGTGCCAGTAGCAATGCAGTCAGCATATGTAACAATTCCCAATACCCTTATTATGTTGTATGTTTTGGTCTTTCCAGTGCAGGGAATTCTTCAACATCACCTCTGTGTTCTAGGATTTCTCAGCAATGTCTTGTCCAGAAATAGTTATTAGTAATTTTTCTTACAAGAGGGAGCTAAGTTAGGAATGACCTATGTGCCCATCTTTCTGATGTTATGCCCTCTAATATTTGTTTTAAAGATTTTATTTACTTATTGAGAGAGGAGGGAGGGAGAGAGGGGCAGAGGGAGAGAGAATCTCAAGTACACTCTGCACTAAGTGCAGAGCCCACTGTGGGACTCTATCCCATGACCCTGAGATCATGACGTGAGCAGAAATCAAGAGTGGGACGCTTAACTGAATGAGCCACACAGGAGCCCCCTCTCACTGTTCTTTTAAAGCACATCTGATAGCAATGAATTCTGTCAGTCTTCATTTATCTGGAAATACCTTTGTTTTCAGATTTGAAAAGTTTTGCAGTATACAGGTTTTTTTTTTCCTTTCATCACTTTAAATATGTCATTCCACTGTATTCTGGCCCTCATGATGTTTAATAGAAATGAGTTCTTACTATAATTCTTTTGCATCTAATGTATCCCTGTCTTGTTGCTTTCATGATTTCTCCTTGTTTCTGTCTTTCAACTGTTGACCTATGATGTGTCCATGTTTGTTTTTTCTTATCCTACTTGGATTGTATTGAACTTCTTATTGTATAACTTTTTTTTTTTTATCATATTTGAGAGAAGTGATCAGCTGTTATTATTTTGAGTGTTTTTCTCCGCTCTTGTGGTAAGGAGAATAATGTACCCCTACCCTCATTCCCACCCTGCAGATGTCCATGTCCTCATCTATGGAACCTATGAATATGTTACTTCACATGGAAAAGAGGACTTTGCAGATAAAATTAAGATCGAAGACCTTGAGTTGGGGAGATAATTTTAGATTATCTGGATGGGTCCAATCAAAGCCCCTAAAAGAAGCTTTCCTGACTGAGATCAATGTCGAAATGAGATGTGACTACAAAAGAATGATCAGAGAGATGCTGATTTTAAAGATGGAAAGGAGGGTATGAGTGAAGAAAGGTGGGAATCCTATAGAATCTGGAAAATGAAACAAAAAAACTGACGTGATTTTCCTCTAGAGCCTTGAGAAAGGAATGTAGCCTTGCCAACACTTTGATTTTGCCCAGTGAGACATATGTTAGATTTCTAATCTATAGTACTGTCAAATAGTGAGTGAATGTATCAATGAATGTTGTTTTGAGCAGCTAAGTTTTTGGTAATTTGTTATGACACCAATACTAAACCGATACAATTCCTTTTTCCTCTCCTTCTGGTACTTCCATTATACATACATTGGTATGCTTAACAATATTCACAAATATCTCAGGCTCTGTTCATTTTTCCCCCCCTTCTTTTTTCTTTTCTTCAGATTGGATGATCTCTATTGATCTATCTTCAGCTTCACTGACCTTTTCTCTGGCTGCTAAGATCATTATATGAGCCCCTCTGGTTTTTATTCTGGTCATTATACTTCTCAACTCAAGTATTTTTGCTTGGTTCTTTTTCTTTTTCTTTCTTTCTTTTTTTTTTTTTAATTCCATCTCTCTCTCTCTTTTTTTTAAGATTTTATTTATTTATTTATTTAACAGAGAGAGTGAGCACAGGCAGAATGAGTGGCAGGCAGAGAGAGAAGCAGACTCCCTGCTGAGCAAGGAGCCCGATGTGGGACTCCATCCCAGGATGCTGAGATCATGACCTGAGCCGAAGGCAGCTGCTTAACCAGTTGAGCCACCCAGGCATCCCTAAATTCCATCTCTTTATTAATATTCTCTATTTGATGAGTGATTATACTTTAGTTTATTAAATATGGATTCCTTTTGTTGTGGAATATATTTATAGTAGTTGCTTTGAAGTCTGTTAACTCTAAGTGTCCCCAAAGGTAGTTTCTACTGATTGACCCCCCCCCCCCATGTATGGGGTACAATTTTCTGTTTCCTTGCCCATCTCATAATTTTTTGCTGACATTGGACAATTAGATAATATAGCAATTCTCAGTTCTTATTCTGTGTTCCCACTCCAAGTTTTTTGTTGCTGTTTTTGGTTCCTTTCTTAGTGACTTGATTGGACAAAATTTGTGAAGTCTGTTTCCTCTGCAAGTGTGTAGTCTCTAATGTATGTCACTGCTCATTTGTTTTCCTTTTTCCTTTTTAAGCTTCCTAGACATCACCCCGGGTCAGCTTAACTTAGTGGTCAATGATTCGTCAGAGGTTATGTTTAAGCCCACTGAGCCAGTAATGCTTCCACTCTGCTGTTGGATCTGTTTATAGTGTGTGGACTGCTATCAAAGTTCAGGAGTCAAAATTATAAGCCTGCCCCATGTTCAGCCAGGGACCAGTATTGTGTGCAGTCTTGCTCATGTGTACAGCTTTTCAAATGACCAGGGATAAATGTGGTCCTAGCAAGGCTCTCTTTGGCTGTCTCTTTCCCTAAATCTCCTGCTTAAATTTCTGATAATGCAGTTTTGTTTGCCTTTACTAGTAGCACAGAAATGTTAGCTTTCCTTGATTGTCTTTTGCTGATCTCTACTGTTCTTAGCAGTGTTCCTGGGCATGACTTTTCCCATGTTCTACTTCAAATACAGTTAGCCCCTTTAGGCAAGGCCAGGCAGCTCCCAGTCCTCATAATACTCCATGCCCACCTTGAACAGAACCTCCACAACATGAGACT
Source organism: Mellivora capensis (assembly GCA_004024625.1). Lineage (NCBI taxonomy): Eukaryota > Metazoa > Chordata > Mammalia > Carnivora > Mustelidae > Mellivora > Mellivora capensis. The sequence goes on along the minus strand of PISX010001451.1, from coordinate 111,130 downwards.
AGAGCCATGGGTGTGGAGATGGGCACCACTGGTCCTCCCAACCTGCCCAGCCTTTCCTGGAGTGGAACCTGTGAGGAAGGATGGGAGCTGTCCTTTCTCCTACCCATACATAAAATTTCTACAACATAGAGGTAGGGATGATGGGAGCAGCCCCTGGCTTCAATGACACAGACTCCTACTTTTCTTAGTGAGATACATAGATTTTCCTGAGCAATTGCTTCTCAATTGTTGTATGCCCTTAAATCAGTTTCCAGAGACTTTTTAAAAAATATTAATTCATTTATGCACTTATCTTGTTTCACCAATTTTTCTTGGAGGAGGAGATCTGTTTAGCTTCTCATGTAAATATTTCAGAAATTCCACTGCCTAATCAAATCTTGACTATGATGGTTGCAAACTACTGATTTTCCAACTTAAGCATTCTCTCCAAATTGACAGGTTAGCACTTGGCATTCTACTATAAACAAGAACCCTTTGTTCTCCTCCCTTATTTACCTGTATTATCACTATGGATTCATGAGTTGCCATTCTTTTCCCTAACACTTTATACTTCATTAAAATGTACTTCATAGGGACATCTGGTGGCTCAGTTGGTTAAGCGGCTGCCTTCGGCTCAGGTCATGATCCCAGAATCCTGGGATCGAGTCCCACATCGGGCTCCCTGCTCGGCGGGGAGCCTGTTTCTCCCTCTGCCTCTGTCTGCCTGTGCTCGCTCTCTCTCTCTCTCTCTCTGACAAATAAATAAATAAATAAATAAATCTTTAAAAAATGTACTTCATAATTTTTCAGCTCAACTTGTCAAGATTTGACCAGTGGGGTTCTTTTAAGCTGAATTCATCATTGTTGTGTATAATTTTGTTGGAATGTTTTCTTACTTTCTGATATACCAAGATATTTTCTTGTATCTTGTATTTATTCTGTATTTGTCTCATCTTGTATTTATTCTGGCCTAGTGCTGGGCTTATTCTTTTTTTTTTTTTTTTTTTTTTTTTGCCCTAGCAGATTTTATTAAGAAAAGTTATTACAGATCAAATTCTCAATACTAAGTATGCTCTCTGATACTGGAGTATATTGATTCTTGCCCTTCAATGGGCAAAACTAGGAAATTTCTGTACATATAAATACACATGTTTATATACACACAGATACATATTTAGAAATCATGAGTTTACATTAATATCACCAATTCTAATTCATCCCCACAAAGTTGATTCTTGCCTTTCCTTACTCAATATTTGTATGTCCCTTCTTCCTCAATGAAAACAATATATTTATTCATATATTTAATCTTATAATATATCCAATTTTTTTCAGAATTTGATTTCCCATACCACTACATAAGACAACCCAACCAAAAAAAAAAAGGGTTTAAGGATATGCTTTGAATTCAACCCAACCATTCCATCCCATCCAAAACTGTGGGTATACAATCAAATACTATGTTCAGCACAACTTGGTTAAATTTGTTCTTTTTTCTCCCTTCAGTGTGATTATGGTTTTCACTTACCCATATAAAGAGATTCATTGTTTTTTGGTTTTCTCTTCTTTTTACACTAAAGGATATATTTATCCTTTATACTTGCTGCTTCAGTAAACAATGCCTGCTAAAAACCATTCCATGTCAGTTCATACAAATTTTCCTCACTCTTTTTAACAGCTATATAATACACAGTTCTGTGAATGTCCCATACGTCATTCATTCAATTTCCAATACCTAGATATTTATGTAATTTCTAGTATTTTATTACAATTAAAGCTGTGATTAAGAAAGTTGGGCATGTATTTTTGTATTTATTAGAGCGTATCATCAACGTAAATTCTCATAAGTATGATTACTGAGTCAAAGAACATATATACTTGGGTAGTTTGTTTGTTGTTGCTGAATTCCTCCTCATAGGGGTTATACCATTTATCATTCACAGCAATGCAAGTGTGTCTGTTGTTACAAAGCCTTATCAACAAGGTATATTGGCTTTTGACTTTTTGCCTATTCAGTGTGTGAAAAATGGTATCTCAAGATACTTTTTTAAAAAGATTTTATTTCACTGACAGAGAAAGAGAGAGGGGGAACAAGGAGGGGGAGTGGCAGGCAGAGGGAGAGGGAGAAGCAGTCTCCCCACCAGGCAGGGACCCCCATGCAGGGCTTAATCCCAGGACCCTGAGATCATAACCTGAGCCAAAGGCAGACACTAATCCGACTGAGCCACCCAGACACCACTCACAAGATAACTTTTAATTAGCATTTTCCCTTTTCTTGGATTAAAGTTACATTTTTACATATGTTTCAGGGCCATTGTTGTATGTCTGAATTCACTGTTCATGACATTTGCCCATTTTTCTATAGGAGTTTTGTCTCCCCCACTGCACCCCCGCCCAGTTCTTAAAAAAGCCTTAGTATATTAGGGATTCTTCCTTTAACTGATAAATGTTGCAAATATTTTTTCAGTTTACTTGCCTTTCAACTTTGCTTATGGTGTCTTACCATTTCAAAGATTTATATTTTTATGTCGTCAAATTTGTCAATTTCTTGTGTTGCATCTGGGATTTGAGTTATAGTTAAAAAGCCTTGAATCATAGCTAAAAAGACAAATAATAACCAGTTATAAGTTAATACATAAGAGAACTCTATAATAGCAATAAAGAAAATAAAAGATAAAATACTTAAGAGTGAACTTGATAAGAATTCTCCAAGATCTTCATGAAGAAAATTATAAAACTTATATTCATGAATGATAAAAATAGACTTATCTATTATAACTAATAACTGGTTATTATTTGTATATATAAATGTTACTGATTTTTTTATTGTGGTAAGAAACACAACATGAAATTTTTCATCTTAACCATTTTAAAGTGTACAATTCAGTAGTGTTATGTATATTTACTTTATTGTGAAACAGATCTCCAGAACTTTTTCATCTTGCAGAACTAAAATTCTGTACCCATTAAATAATTCCCCACCCCATAGCAACTGCTATTATAGTTTTTCTCTGAGTTTGCCTACTCTAGATAATTCATATAAGTGCAATCACATAGTATTTGTCTTTTTATGGCAAATATTTAGCATAAAGTCCTCAAGGTTCATCTGTGCTGTAGCATGTGTTAGAACTTCTTTCCTTTTTAAAGGTGAATAATCCACTCTATATATACACCATGATTCGTGAATTCATATGTGGATGTTCATTTGGGTTGCTTCAACCTCAAGGATATTAGGAATACTGTGGCTATAAACACAGATATATAAATGTGTCTTCAAGACCCTATTTTCAGTTCTTCTGAATAGATACCTAGAAGTGAGATTGCTGGGGCACCTGGCTGGCTTAATTGGTGTAGCATGCAACTCTTGATCTCAGGGTTGTGACTTCAAGCCTCACACTAGGTGTAGAGATTACTTAAAAAATTTTTAAAAATAACTTTTTAAAAAAGATTTTATTGTTAGCACAAGCAGAGGGAGCAGCAGGCAGAGGGAGAGGACGAAGCTGGCTCCCACTGAGCAGGAAGCCCAAGGCAGGGCTCTATCCCAGGGCTGTGAGATGATGACCTGAGCCGAAGTCAGACACTTAACCAACTGAGCCACCCAGGCGCCCCTAAAAAAATTTTTTTAAAAGTGAGCGATGCCTGGGTGGCTCAGTTGGTTAAGCATCTACCTTCAGCTCAGGTCATGATTCCCAGGTCCTGGGATGGAGTCCTACGTAAGACTACCTGCTCAGCGAGGAGCCTGCTTCTCCCTCACCTCTGCCCTCCACTCCCAACGCCCCCCCCACCTCCCACCCCACCCACCCCCCCGCTTGTGTGTGTGCACACACCCAATCTCTCAAATACATAAAATCTTTTTTTTTAAGTGACATTGCTGAATGATATGGTAGCTCTATTTTTTAATTTTTGAGGAAAATTTTACATTTCCACCAGTGATGCACAAGGGTTTCAATTTCTCCATATCCTAACCAACATTGGTTATTTTCTGCATTTTTTTGTTTGTATGTTTTTAACAGCCTGAAATCATAATAGGTTTAAGATGATGCCTAACTATGGTTTTGCTTTTGTATTTTTCTAATAATTAGTGATGTTGAACATATTTTTATACGTTTCTTAGAATTTTATATATCATCTTTGAGTGAATGTCTATTCAAGTCATTTGCTCAGTTTTAATCAGGTTATTTGATTTCGTATCACTGAGTTGTTAGTTTTTCTTTTAACTTTCTAGTTGTTTCCCTAGAGATTTCAATATGCATTTTTGCTCCTCTAAGTCCACTTTCAACTAAAACTATACAGTTTTACATGAAGGGTAGATAGTTTGTAACAGAGTATTACGATTTCTCCCTCCTGTCCCTTATGACCTTGCTATCATTCATTTCATTCATCTCTGTGTCATAATCGATTACCCAGTATATCATTATTATTTATTATTACTTTAAACAGTTATCTTTTAGATCAATTAAGAAAAGAGAAATAAAGATTTTATTGTACTTTAATCCTCCTAGGATACTTGTCTCCTTCTCTGTTTCTCTAATATTTGTGCATATGGCCAAATGGTCTCCACAAGTCTACTTAACTTTTGTTACCATACATAGTTACAATTTTTTTTTCTGGTGGTGAGAACTTTTAAGATCTCTCTTAGCAACATTCAAATATGTAATACAGTTTTATTGTCACTGTAATATATATTACATCTTTATGACTTACTTATTTGTACCTTTATTATTTATTTACTTTATTTATTTTATTTTTAAATTATTTTTATTATTTGTACCTTTTAAACCTATTCACCCATTTCACCCACCTCTCCCCGCCTTGCCATCGGAAACCACCGATTTGTTTTCTGTATCTATGAGCTTGTTTGTTTTTTTTCAGAATCTACATATAAATAAGATCATTCAGTACTTCTTTAACTTAGCATAACGGCCTCAAGGTCCATCCACATTGTTGGAAATGGCAAGATGTCATTCTTCATGTCTAAGATCTGTTTCTGCTTTTCCTATCTATTTGGGTGGGGTATTTGTTTTGTTTTGTTTTTTTGTTTTGAAGAGTCCACATATAAATGAAATAACATGGTACTTGTCTTTCTCTGACTGACTTATTTCACTTAATATAATAGCCTCTAGGTCCATGCTTATCCTTGCAAATGGCAAGGTTTCTTATTTTTTACAGCTAAATAATATTCCCTTTTATATTTATACCATGTCTTTATTTCCTTTATCCATTCATCTATCAGTGGACACATAGGTTGCTTCTGTATTCTGGCTATTATAAATAATGCTGCAATAAACATGGAGATACACATATTTCAAATTGTTTTCATTTTCTTAGGGTAAATATCTAGTAGTTGTTACTAAATCATACAGTACTTCTATTTTTAATTTTTTCAATAGCCTCCATACTATTTGCATAGTGGCTACATTTACATTCCCACCACTAGTACATGAGGGTTCCTTTTTCTTCACATCCATGTCAACATCTGTTATTTCTTGGGTGCCTGGGGGTGGCTTAGTCATTAAGCGGCTGCCTTCAGCTCAGCTCTTGATCCCAGGGTCCTGGGATCGAGGCCCACATTGGGCTCCCTGCTTGGCAGGAAGCCTGCTTCCCCCCTCCTGCTCCCCTCCTTGTGTTCTCTCTCTCCGTGTCTCTCTCTGTCAAATAAATAAATAAAATTGAAAAAACAAAACAAAAAAACCCCACTTATTTTTTGTTTTTTTTGATGTCAGCCATTCTGACAGGTGTATATGACATCTTGTTGTGGTTTCAATTTGCATTTTCCTGACAGTGATGTTGGGCACCTTTTTATGTATCTCTTAGCCATGTGTATATCTTCTTTGGAAAAATGTCTATTCAGGTCCTCTGCCCATTTTTAACTAGAATATTATTATTATAAATTATAGAGATTTTATTTATTTGATAGGGAGAGCAAGCAGGGGGAGTGGGAGTGGAAGAAGTAGGCTCCCCACTAATCAGGGAGCCCACTGCAGGGCTTGATTCTAGAACCCTGGGATCATGACCTGAGCCAAAGGCGGATGCTTAACTGACTGAGCCACCTAGGTGCCCCTTAATTGGGTTACTATTATTGTTATTATTGGTGTTGAGTTGTATCAGTTTTTTATATATTTTGGATATTAAACCCTTATTAAATATATCATTTGCAAATTACTTCTCCCATACAGTAAGTTGATTTTTTGTTTCATAGATGGTTTCCATTGCTGTGGAGCAACTTTTTATTTTGGTATAGTCCCAATTGTTTATTTTTACTTTTTTTGCCCTTGTTTGAGGGGACATGTCATATGTTCCTGAAACCAATCTCAAAGAGATGATTGCCTATGTTTTCTTCTAAGAGTTTTGATATTAGGTCTCACATTTAAGTCTGTAATCCATTTTAGGTTCATTTTTATGTATAGTTAAAAGCAAATGATCCAGCTTTTTCTTTTTTAAAGATTTTATTTATTTATTTGAGAAAGAGAGAGAGAAGCAGGCTCCTCATTTCCTCACTAAGCAGGGAGCCCAATATCGGACTCAATCCTGGGACTGTGGGATCATGACCTGAACTGAAGTCAGATGCCCAACCAGCTGAGCCACCCAGGAACCCCTAGTTTCATACTTTTGCATGTAGCTGTCCAGTTTTCCCAGCACTACTTTTTGAAGATTGTCCTCTCTCTATTGTATATTCTTGCCTCTTCTGTCATAGATTAGTTGACTATATAAGCATAGGTTTGTATCTGGGCTCCTTATTCGGTTCTGTTGATCTGTGTGTCTGTTTTTGTGCCAGTACCATACTGTTTTGATCATTATTATTTTGCAGTACATCTTTTTATTTTTAATATTTTATTTATTTGACAGAGATCACAAGAAGGTAGAGAGGCAGACAGAGAGAGAGGAAGGGAAGCAGGCTTCCCGCCGAGCAGAGAGCCCGACGCAGGGCCTGATCCCAGGACCCCAGGACCCCAAGACCATGACCCGAGCCGAAGGCAGAGGCTTTAACCCACTGAGCCACCCAGGCACCCCACTTTGCAGTACATCTTGAAATATGGGACTGTATCTAATTTTGTTCTTTCTCAAGATTGCTCTGGCTATTCAGATTCTTTGGTGGTTCCATACAAATTTTAGGATTATGTGTTCTAGATATGTGAAAAATGCATTGATATTTTGGTAGGGATTTCACTGAATTTATAAATGGTTTATGATAGTATGGACATTTTAACAATATTCTCCCAATCCAGGACCATGGTATATTTTTCCATTTTCTTTGTGTTGTCTTCCATTTCTTTCATCAATGTCTTACAATTTTCTGAATATAGATATTTCAGCTCCTTGGCTAATTTTATTCCTAGGTACTTTATTCTTTTTGAGTGAAACCGTAAATGGAATTATTTTCTTATTTCCTCTTTCAGCTATTTTGTTATTAGTGTATAGAGATGCAACAGATTTCTGTGTATTTGTACTGAAACTAATGAATTCACTTATTCATTACTTCTAATGGTTTTTGGTTGAGTCTTTAGGATTTTCTCTAGCATTAAAGCATCTGCAAATAATGACAGTTTCACTTTTTCCTTACCAATTTGGATGCCTTCTATTTCTTCTCTGATTGCTGTGGTTAGGACTTCCAGTAGTATACTGAACAAAAGCAGGTAGAGTGGACATCTTTGTCTTCTTCCTATCTTAGAGGGAACGCTCTCCATCTTTGCCCATTAAGTACAATATTAGTTGTGGGTTTTTATCATAAATGGTTGTTGAATTTTGTCAAAGGATTTTCCTGTATCTATTGAGATGACTGCATGGTTTTTACCTCGATTTGATTTATGTGGATACTACATTGATTGGGGGAGGTTGAAATATCCCTGCATCCTTAAAATAAATCCAACTTGATAATGGTATATGATCCTATTAATGCATTATTGAATTCAATTTGCTAATGTTTTGTTAAGAATTTTTGCATCCACGTTCATCAGAGATACTGACCTGTAATATTTTTTTTCTTTTTTTAAGTAAGTTCCACATCCATTATGGACCCCAAAGTGGGACCCAAACTCATGACCCTGAGATTAAGAACCTAGCTAAAATCAAGAGTCAGGTGCTTAACCAACTGAGCCACCCAAGGACCCTAGCCCATAATATTCTTTTCTTCTGGTGTCTTGTCTAGTTTTGGAATCAGGGTAATGTTGGCCTTGTAAAATGACGTTGGAAATATTCCCTCTTCTATTTTTTTGAGAATTTGGGGAATGATCAGTATTAATTCTTCTGAGTGTTTGGTAGAATTCACCAGTAAAGCCATCTGGTCCGGAACTTTTATTTGTTGGGAGGTATTTGATTCTTGACTCAATCTCCTGACTAGTAATCAATGTGGTCAATATTTCTTTTCTTTTCTTTTTTTAATGAATCACTCTTGGTAGGTTTCTAAAAACGTATTCATTTCTTCTAGGTTGTTAAATTTATTGGCATAAAGTAGTTCTAGTAGTCTCCTACAATCCTTTGTATTTCTCTTAAGTAGCTGTAACACCTCTTTCATTTTGATTTTATGTTCCTTGGTGAATGTAGCTAAAGGTTTGTCAACTTTTTGTATCCTTTCAAAGAACCAGGTTTTAGTTTCACTGATCTTTTCTGTTGTTTTTTTCAGTCTCTATTTAATTCATTTTAATTTTGATCTTTGTTACTTTTTTATTCTACAACTTTTAAATTTGCTCTTTTTTTAGTTCTTTGAGGTATAAAGTTGGGGGTGGGGTTTATTTGGGTTGCTTTTGGATGGAAAGTTCCTTGTATATCTGTTTAAAATCTCTGCCAAGATGGCAGAGGAGTAGGAGACCTTAGTTTCATCTGGTCCCAGGAATACAGCTAGATAGCTATCAAAGCACTCTGAACACCTGTGAACTAAACCAGAGATCTAAGAAAAGAACAGCTGCAACTCTACATATAGAAAAGCAATCACTTTCTGCAAGAATGACAAGATGGAAAAACTCAGCTCAAAGAGAACAAGAGGCAATACTGACTGTCAGGGACCTAATCTGATATAAGGAAGATGTCAGAAGTAGAGTTTAGAATAATGATTATAAAGATAATAGCCGGGCTTGAAAAGAGCATAGAAGACACTACAGAATCCTTTTCTGGAGAAATAAAAGAACTAAAATCTAACCAAGTCAAAATAAAAAAGGCTATTAATGAGACAGAATCAAAAACGGAGGCTCTAACTGCTAGGATAAATGAGGCAGAAGAGACAATGTGATACAGAAGACAAAATGATGGATAATAAGGAAACGAAGAAAAAGAGAAACAACTACTAGATCATGAGGGGAGAATTCAAGAGATAAGTGATAGCATAAAGTGAAACAATATTAGAATAATTGGGATCCTGGAAGAAGAGGAAAGAAAGGGGCAGAAGGTATACTGGAGCAAACTATGTACCTAACCTAGGTAAAGAAACAGACATCCAAGTCCAGGAGACACAGGGACCCCCCACCCACCCCCAAATCAGTAAAAATAGATCAACACTTCAACATATAACAGTGGCACTTGCAAATCTGAGGCAATGAGAAAATCTTGAAAGAAGCTTGGGACAGAGGTCTATAACCTAAAAGGGTAGAAACATTAGATTGGCAGCAGACTTATCCACAGACCTGGCATGATATACCCATGGTGCTAAATGAGAAAAATATGTAGCCAAGAATATTTTATCCAGCTAGGATGTCATTCAAATAGAAAGTGAGATTAAAATCTCCCAGAAAAGGCAGAAACCATAGAATTTGTGATCACCAAGCCAGCCCTACAAGAAATATAAAAAGGGATCCTTTAAGCAAAGAGTGAGCCCAAAAGTAACAGAGTTCAGAAAGGAAGAGAGACAATATACAGAAACAGTGACAGTTCAGGTAATACCATGGCACTAAATTCATATCTTTCAATAGTTACTTTGAATGTAAATGACCTAAATGCCCCAATCAAAAGACACAGTGTATCAGATTGGATAAAAAAGCAAGAACCATCGATATGCTGTCAGCAAAAGACTAAATTTAGACATAAAAAACAACTCCAAGTTAAAAGTGAAGGGTTGGAAAACCATTTATCATGCTAATGGACATAAAAAAAAAAAAAAAAGCTGGGGTGGCAATTCTTATATTAGACAAATTAGATTTGAAACCAAAGACTGTAATAAGAGATGAGGAAGGACACTATGTCATACTTAAAGGATCTATTCGACAAGAAGATCTAACAAGTGTAAATATTTATGCCCCTAACATGGGAGCAGGCAAATAAATGAGCCAGTTAGTAACAAAATTAAAGAAACACAGTGAAAATAAAACAATAATTGCAGGGGACTTTAATACCCTCATCACTGCAAAGGACAAATCATCTAAGAAGATCAACAAGGAAACAAAGGCTTTGAATGACACACTGGACCAGATGAAATTCACAGATATATTTGGAACATTCCATCCTAAAGCAACAGAATACGCATTCTTCTTGAGTGTACATGGAACATGCTCCAGAATAGATCACACAGTGGGTCACAAATCAGGTCTCAATCAGTACCAAAAGCTTGGGATCATTCCCTGAATATTCTGAGACCACAATGCTTTGAAACTGGAACTCAATCACAAGAGGAAATATGGAAAGAACTTAAATACATGGAAGCTAAAGAGCATCCTACTAAAGAATGAATGGTTCAACCAGGAAATTAAAGAATTAAAATTCATGGAAACAAGTGAAAATGAAAACATAACTATTCAAAACCATTGGGATGCAGCAAAGACAGTCCTAAGAGGAAAATACATAGCAATACAAGTCTTTCTCAAGAAACAAGAAAGGTCTTGGAGTGCCTGGGTGCCTTATTCAGTTAAGTGTCTGCCTTCGGCTCAGGTCAGGATCTCAGGGTCCTGGGATCAAGCCCCATGTTGGGCTCCCTGCTCAGTATGTAGTCTGCTTCTCCCTCTACCCTCTACATTGCAGCTCCTCCTGCTTGTGCTCTTTCTTTCTGTCAAATAAATAATGTCTTGAAAGAAAGAAAGAAAGAGAGAGAGAAAGATGTAAAATACACAACCTAACCTTACATCTAAAAGAGCTAGAGGAGGGACACCTGGGTGGCTCAGTTGGTTAAGCAGCTGCCTTCGGCTCAGGTCATGATCCCAGCGTCCTGGGATCGAGTCCCACATCAGGCTCCTTGCTCGGCAGGGAGCCTGCTTCTCCCTCTGCCTCTGCCTGCCACTCTGTCTGCCTGTGCTCGCTCGCTCTCTATGACAAATAAATAAATAAAATCTAAAAAAAAATAAAAAATAAATAAATAAAAGAGCTAGAGGAAAAAAAAAAGCAAATGAAGCCTAAACCCAGCAGGAGAAGAGAAGTAATAAAGATTAGAGCAGAAATCAATGAAATAGAAACCAAAAGAACAGTAGAATAGATCAACAAAACCAGGAGCTGGTTCTTTGAAAAAATAAGATTGATAAACCCTTGACCAGACTTTTCAAAAGAGAAATGACCTAAATAAAATAAATCATGAATGAGAGAGTAGAGATCACGACCAACACCAAAGAAATACAATTATAAGAACGTATTATGAGCAACTGTATGCCAACAAATTAGGCAATATGGTAGAAATGAATGCATTCCTAGAGAATTAAAGCTACCAAAACAAACAGGAAGAAAGAGAAAAGCTGAACAGACCCATAACCAGCAAGGAAATTGAAGCAGCAAAATCTCCCAACAAACAAGAGCCCAGGGCTGGATGGCTTCCCAGGGGAGTTCTACCAAACGTTTAAAGAAGAATTAATACCTATTCTTTTGAAGCTGTTTAAAAAAAAAAAAAAAAAAAAGACATGGAAGGAACACTTCCAAGCTCTTTCTATGAGTCCAGTATTACCTTGATCCCAAAACTAAAGACCCCACCAGAAAGAACTACAGACCAAGATCCCTGATGAACATGGATGCCAAAATTCTCACCAAGATACTAGCCAGTAAGATCCAACAGTATATTAAAAGTATTATTTACCACGACCAAATGGGATTTATTATTCTGAGCTGCAAGGGTGGTTCAACATCCACAAATCAATCAACGTGATACACTACATTAATAAAAGAAAGGACAAGAACCATCTGATCCTCTCAATAGATGCAGAAAAAGCATTCGACAAAGTACAGCATCCTTTCTTGATTAAAACTCTTCACAGTGTAGGGATAGAGGGTACATACCTCAATATCATAAGAGCCACCTATGAAAAACCCACAGCAAATATCATTCTCAATGGGGAAAAACTGAGAGCTTTTCTCCTAAGGTTAGGAACATGGCAGGGATGTCCACTATCACCACTGCTGTTTAATGTAGTACTAGAAGTCCCAGCCTCAGCTGCCAGATTACAAAAAGAAATAAAACATATCCAAATTGGCAAAGAAGAAATCAAACTCTCACTTTGCAGATGACATGTCACTCTATGTGGAAAACCCAAAAGATTCCACCCCCAAATTGCTTGAACTTGTACAGGAATTCAGCAAAGGCACAGGATCAATCAATGCACAGAAATCAGTTGCATTTCTATGAACTAACAATGAGAAGAAAGAGAAATTAAGGAGTTGATCTCCTTACAATTGATCTCCTTTACAATTGCACCCAAATTGTAGGAATTGATCAAAGGAATTGATCTCCTTTACAATTGCACCCAAAACCTAGTAAGATACCTAGGAATTAACCTAATCAAAGAGGCAAATGATCTATACTTAGAAAACTATAGAACACTCATGAAAGAAATTGAGGAAGACACAAACAGAAAGACGTTCCGTGCTCATGGACTGAAAGAACAAGTGTTGTTAAAATGTCTGTGCTACCTAGAGCAATGTACATGTTCAATGCAATCTCTATCAAAATACCAGCAACTTTTTACACAGAGCTGGAACAAAAAACCCTAAAATTTGTATGGAACCAGAAAAGACCCCAAACAGCCAGAGGAATGTTGAGAAAGAAAACCAGAACTGATGGCATCCCAATTCTGGACCTCAGGCTCTATTACAAAGCTGTGATCATCAAGACAGTATGGTACTGGCACATAGATCAGCGGAACAGAGTGGAATCAGTGGAACAGTGGAACAGTAGAACAGAGTGGAATCAGTAGAAGAGAGTAGAGCCCAGAAATGGACCCTCAACTCCATGGTCAACTAATCTTTGACAAAGCAGGAAAGAATATCCAACGGAGAAAAGATAGTCTCTTCTACAAATAGTGTTGGAAAAATTGGACAGCCACATGCAGAAGAATGAAACTGGACCATTTCCTTACACCATATACAAAAATAGACTCAAAATGGATGAAAGATGTAAATGTGAGACAGGAATCCATCAAAATCCTAGAAGAGAGTACACAGGAAGTAATCTCTGACCTTGGCTGCAGCAACTTCGTGCTAGACATGTCTCCAAAGTAAAGGGAGACAAAGACAAAAATGAACTATTGAGACTTCATCAGGATAAAAAGCTTTTGCACAGCAAAAGGAAACAGTCAACTGTTTCCTTGGTGGTTACTATAAGGCTTACATATAACAATTTATAACAGTGCATTTTAATCTGACAGCAACTTAAGTTGAATGCATTCTAAGTTCTACGTTTTTACTCTCCCCTCCCATGTTTTATTTTTAGTGTCACATTTTACATCTCTTTATCTTGTGTATCCCTTAAATAATTATTGTAGTTACAGATATTTTAACAACTTTTGTCTTTAGGTTTTGACATTCTAATTATAATGTATCTTGGTGTGGGACCCTGGGTTCATCTTTTGACTCTCTGGACTTCCTGGATCTAGATGTCTGTTTTTTGCTTTAGATCAGATAAATTTTCAGTCATCATTTCTTCAAATAAGTTTTCTACCTCTCTCTCTCTCTCCCCTGCTGGGAGCTCTATGATGTGAATATTAATCTGCTTGGTTTTGTCCTACAAGTACCTTAAGCTACGTTCACTTTTTTATTAAAAAAAATTTTTTTTTCTTCCTGCTCTGATTTTCTACTGCTTTATCTTTGAAGGGGTTGATCCTCTCTTCTGCTTCATCTAGTTTGTTCCTGAGCTCCTGTAGTCTGTTTTTCAATTTAGTCATATTTTCATCTTCATGACTTCTACTTGGTAGTTTCTTGAATTTTCTCTGTTGAAATTCTTACTGTGTTCATTATTCTCCTGAGTTCATTGAGCATTATGACTATAATTTTGGACACTTTATGTGATAAATCCCTTACCTCTGTTTCATTAAGGACTTTTTCTGAGGTTTTATCCCGTTCTTTCATTTGTAACCTATTTCTCTGTGTTGGTTTCTGTGCATCAGATAAAATAACCACCTCTCCCAGTCTTAATGGAGTGGCCTCATGTAGAAAATGACCCTCATCATTCAACTGTACCCCAGCATTTTGTTGTCTCTCAAACCTTTGTGATGGTCTAAGCAGACTACTTAAAGATACACACACACATATATATGAAATTATTTAAAGACTTTGTCAGAGAGAGCAAAGAGGGAGAGTGGCAGGCCGAGCAGACAGAGGAAGAAGCAGACTCCCTGCTGAGCAAGGAGCCCAATGTGGAACTTATCCCAGGATCCTGGAATCATGACCTGAGCTGAAGGCAGATGTTTAACTGGCTGAACCACCCCAGGCATTCCCAGACTATTTTATTTTTAATGGCTCCAAACAGATGAGGTTGTTCCAGGACTTTTATTTTATATGATCTACCTTTTGGCATTTGGCTTTTGTTGTCATCTTCGTTGGAATTCTCTCCATATACTTCTTTGAATTGTGTAACCTAAAGCAGAATACAGTGTGTACTTTCTTCTTTAAAATTTTAACTGAAGCAATTCTTCACTTCAATTTATCCCTTGTTTAATACACAATGAAGCTGCATTATGTACTCCCCAGGGTCCTTCCCTATTGTTATATATTTACCTAATTCATATTTAGCTATGGCCCTTTCTGAAATTCTCCTTTCACCACTAGCAATTTTCTTTCTTTTCTAATGTTCAATCACTCTGTCTTGCATTTGTATGATTTATAATCCCCAACTGTACTCCACTGCCATTTATAAGAAAGCATCCTTTAACTATGGCATTTATTATTTTAGATTCACATGGCAATCCCTAAGACTCATTTGATTATTTTACATCTCTAAGATGTTTCCCTCCATTTAATGATTGTAAACTGGTATCAAGACTAATTTTGGGGGTGCCTGGGTGGCTTGGTGGGTTAAAGCCTCTGCCTTCGGCTCAGGTCGTGATCCCAGGGTCATGGGATCGAGCCCCACATCGGGATCTCTGCTCGGCGGGGAGCCTGCTTCCTCCTCTCTCTCTGCCTGCTTCTCCGCCTACTTGTGATCTCTGTCAAATAAATAAAATTCTTAAAAAAAAAAAGACTAATTTTGTTTGGTTTTCATACCTCTAGACTTTACTTTAAATGGTATTAACACTTTCAGATTGGCTGGCTCATGTTTTTGCCAATTGTTCCCATAACTACATGAAAATACTCTAGGACATCACTCTCACCACAGGCCCAGAGTGCATGAGCCCAGGAGGCAAGACTGCCTCCACCTTGATTTCAAAGTGCAGTACTAGCATACCAATGAGTGAAACTATGGGAGTAGGCACCTGGAAGAGTCCGGGGGGAATAACCTTCACACCATAGAGAAGTGTAGTATGGGCATCACTACTGCAAAGAGCCACAGGTGGGCCATGCTCTCTGAACTGTGGCTAGGGGGAAGGGGGAATTTCATACCACTAGATCTGGAATGTAGGACCTCCACCCCAGTGGGTCTGGTGGGTAAAACATCCAGCCAAAGAGAATTATCCTTAAACCTTATGGTTTAATATTTCCCTTGGGACCCACAGGGCCTTTTATCTTTTCTGTCTCTCCTTTTTGGAATTAAATGCCTGTGCCTGTTCTGGAAGCCTATTATTTGTTTGGTTTCACAGGTTTACAGATAGAGAATAATTTGTCTCAGGATGAATCCTATCTTGACTCTCACCCCTATTTGACTTAGAGGTAGATGAGACTTTAGAGGTGAAAATGGTTTAAGACTTTTAGGGCTGTGGGATGGAATGAATGTATTTTGTATACAAGAACATAAATTTTGGAGGTGTGGTAGTGGAATGTTATGTAATGAATGTTTGTGTCCTCCCCACCCAAATTTATATGTTGAAACTCTAACTCCCAACATGATGGTATTAGGAAGTTAGGTTGTTGGAAGGCAATTAGGTCATGAGTTGTTGTGAATGGGATTTCTAACCTTATTAAGAGCCCAGAGAACTGTCTCATTCCTTCTGACATGAGGACACAATAAAAAGACAGCTGTCTATGAATTAAGAAGTAGGCCCTCACCAGGACCTGACCATGCTGACACCTTGATCTCAGACTTCCAGCCTCCAGAACTATAAGAAATCAATGTTTATTGTTTATAAGCCATCTATTTTGTGGTAGATCATTACACCCATCTGAACTGACAAAGACAGCAATGTATGATACAGACTCCTAACATCAAATAGAGAGACTACAAGGCAACTATTCATGAAATCTGTCACTTAAAAAAAAAAAAGAAAAAAGTTCACCCCAAAGAACTGTTTAAAATTATAGACTAAGTTTCATCTTGTGACTGTCTTCTTTGGCTTTAGACAAAACATAATTTCCTCCATTTATACATACTTTATTATTCTAAGGATTATAAATTCTTCATATTCAAACTCTTAAAGTTTTAGAAGCTGATAATTATGTACTGATAATGAAAATGTCAGCAGGTATTACATTGTAACCTATTGTTAGTATTTTTCTCTGGAGATTTCAGAGTAACTTTGAGTTAGATATTAACAAACCTAACCTGTATCACTCTGTACCAGTATGTTATTTTATTGATTTCCCACAAAACAATTAATTATATATTTACAACAGATCAGTTAAGTCTTATTCTTAATTATAAACACATTTAAAAGTTAAACTGTGTATTATTTTACTTAAGTCCTACTCCTGTCTGTAGGCATCCTGCTTTATCTATCTCACCTGGCTGGCTCAGTCGGTCAAGCATGTGTATTTCAGGGTTGTGTTTGAGCCCCACATTGGGTATAGAGATTAGTTAAAAAAAAAATAAAATCTTGGGATGCCTGGGTGACTCAGTCGGTTAAGAGTCTGCCTCCAGCTCAGGTCACGATCTCAGGGTCCTGGGACTGAGTACCATATTGGGTTCCCTGCTCAGTGGGGTGTCTGCTTCTCCCTCTGCCTGCTGCTCCCCCTGCTTGTGCACACTCTTTCTGACAAATAAATAAAATCTTAAAAAAAGAGCAACTTATATTTAAAAAATCAAATCAAATCTTTAAAAAAAAAGGGCAGTGGATATCTGTATATTAAATTAGTTTTAATATGTATATTTTTTGGTGGAGTCTTTGGACTTTTCTATATATAGTATCATATCATCTGCAAAGGTCCAATAACTGTTTTACCTCTTCCTTAGAAATTTGGATGACTTCTCTTGGCTTTAAGCAGGCCAAACTTTGTCATAGTCTTATCAAAATGGTCATGTGACTATTCTAGGGAGGTTTTCAAAAAGAGAGACAGTATGAAGCCTCATTGTGATAGGAAGACTGGTTTTATAAAATTGTGTAAGTTACTCCTTATTTCCACAAGTTTCAAGTAGATCCATTACTATCTTTGAAGGTCCTTCTAAAATGTAATCATTCACATACACACTGATAACTATGTACTGCCAAAAAGACTTGTCAGAGAATTTGGCAACTTGAGTGAGGTAGTTCTGGGACACTTTTCATGGCTTTATTTCCCCATGTTTTGGGTTCTCTAGGTGGGTCCTAAATGTAATCACAACATCCTTATAAAAGGCAGAGAAGATAACTGGACCTGAGTGAAAGATGGTAATGGGACAACTAAAGCAAAATGTTCCTGGCTTTGAAAATGGGAGGATGCGGCTGTAAGTCAAGGAAATCAGCTCTAGAACTAAAAAGGAGCAGAAAATGGATCCTCCTCTAGATCCTGCGGAAGGAGCACACTTGCCAACATCTTATTTTTGGTCCAGTGAAACTGATTTCTGAAACTGGAGTTCTGATCTCTACAACCATGGAATAAATGTGTGTCCTTTTCGGCCACTGAGTTTGTGGCAACTGTTACACCAATCATAAGAAAATAATACGAAGACTAAATAGCCTTGTACTTACTGGCAGAGCCACATTTTTTTAACGAAATTGCATCCAGTTTTCTTCAATTTCCTGTTCTGATATTGATCCTAAGCACCTAGCAACCTATAAGGATGTATGTAGTCTGTTAGCTTTATTAGACAAACCTTTTAATTAAGAAAGAAGAAAGAAAAATCCTACATTGGTACATTGGCCTCCTCTATTCCTTGTTTGCCACTTCTTCCTCTTTACCAGAAATATTTTTCCCAAGGGATTATCCTTGACTTCTCTCTTTTCCTCATAATCCTGTATTTGTCAGTCTACTCATTGATGAAGCTTGATTACTATACAGCCAATTTTCTTGGCCCATCTGCTAATTTCCAGACCTTTATTTCCAATGGTCTGCTGTAAATATTCAGCTGGGTAGCTCACTGGCATCTTGCATTCAGTATAACTAGAAATGAATTCATCTTCCCAAGATAGACTTATAAACAGAAAACCAAATCACACCAGGAAATGGATGCTTCATCAAATAAGGCATGTTAAGAATTTTGTTTTGTTTTGTTTTACACAATAATGGAAACTAGAGGAGTATCTGATTTTGGAAGTTTTGCAGATGTCAATTTTGAGTAATATTTTTCAGCATTTCTTCACTTTGCTTTGTTCCACATGGACCATTCTTATGGTACAAGTGACTACAGGAATGGAAAATCTGTATTTGGGCTATTCTGTATTTGGATTCTGACAAGACAATTTTCTCAAGTATCAAAAACCTTGTATATATGGTTGATTATATCATATGCTCACAGATCATGAACCTCACAAAGTGCTGCTCTGACATCACACTGAGGTTTGTTTTCATGTCTAAATCAACTTTATTGAGGTAAATTTACATATATTAAGATGTACTTATTTTAAGTACAAAACTTAATGGAGTACATTCTAAGGTATAGTACATATAGTATGTACTATAATACAAAAGAGTACATATAGTATGCTTCCTTTTGTGTAATAAAGTAAAAATATGAATACAAATATATTTGTTCACTTTTGCAAAATGAAACATGGGAAGGATAAATCAGAAAATAATTGCATGGAGTAGGTAAGAATGGGACTCCTCAGACTAAGTACAACTTCTTAATACAATTTGCCTTTTTTTTAAGATTATTTATTTGACATGGGGCAGGGATTGGGGGGGAGGAGGCAGAGAGAGAGGGAGACAGAGTCAGGCAGACTCTGCATTAAGCATGGAGCTGATGCTGGACTCAATCTAACAACCCTGAGATCAGGACCTAAGCAGAAACCAAGAGTCATATGCTTAACAAACTGCACGACCCAGGTGCTCCTACAATTTTGACGTCTGAGCCAGAAATTTTACATATTCAAAAAACAAATCAACAGGAGAACCTGGGTGGCTCAGTCACTTATGCGTCTGCCTTCAGCTCACATCATAATCTGAGGATCCTGGGATGGAGCCCAGCATCGGGGTTCCTGCTCAGCAGGGAGACTCTTTTCCTTCTGCTTCCTTCACCCTGCTAATGCTCTCTCTCAAATAAATAAAATCTTAAAAAAGAAAAGCAACAAGAAAAAAAAAAATCAGGGATGAATACTAAGCAACAAAGGAACCTAACCTACATGAAAATCGACAATGTAAAGAATGAATTCAAGTAATGTGGACCACAATACTCTATCTTCTCTGTAATTTTTTTCTGAAGACAAGAATTGTGAAGAAAACTTGAACTTTATCTTGCAGTTTGCTACTGATGACATTAGCGATTTTTAAACCAATTTTGTGTGCATTGTAGGACAGAATGAATAATGCACTGATGTTAGGTACCAGGATTCGCATTGTGAGAGAAGGGTGATAAAACATGAAGTGGGGTGCAGGGTGCAGAGGAAGAACTCTGAGCTACTAGAATGAAATAAGAAGTTATGTCATGATGATGATGGTGGTGTGTATTTGTGTGTGTTGGACAGTGATCTTATGTGCTTCCAGAAGTGATTGAGAATATAAAATCACTAATTACTGGTTACTGTTTGGTTACTGATCACTTGGTTCAAGTGGCACATATCCGAATTCTCCATCATAAGATTCCTTTTATCTCTTTTGGTTAGTATGTAATTTATGGGTTGATATTTGAAATTGCATCAATTCTGTTTTCTAACAGTTTCACCAAATTGTTTTAGTATTCTTTGGATTGTTACCAAAATGTTTAACCTGAATCTCACCATGAGGAAAAAATGAGAGAAATCCAAATTGTGAAACACTGTATGAAATGACTAGCCTGGATTTTTCAAAATTGCCCAATGTCATGAAAGAAACAAAACAGCAGGTGAACCATTCAAGATTAAAGGAGACTAAATTCAATGCAGGATTACTGAGTGGGCCCTGGATTTTAAGAAAATCAGGGCAAAGAACAATATTGTACCAACTTCACAAACATCTGAATATTAAACTGTACCAGTGATCAATTTTTTTATTGTGATAATGTTATTGTGGTAAATAGAATGATGTCCTTTTTTTTTTAAAAGATTTTATTTATTTGACACAGAGAGCACAAGTAGGGGGAGCAGCAGGCAGAGGGAAAGGGAGGAGCAGGCCCCCTGCAGAGCAGGGAGCCTGATTCGGGGCTCCACCCCAGGACCCTGGGATCATGACCTGAGCCAAAGGCAGACGCTTAACTGACGGAGCCACCCAGGTGCCCCACGAATGATGTCTCTTTTCAAGAGAAACATACCCCAAAGTATTTAGAGATGACATCAAGATGTATGCACCTTACTTCTATATGAAAGTTATGTGCAAGAAGGGAAGGAAAACACATGTGACAAAATGTTCACTAGTATATTTAAGAGAAGGGTATATGAATGTTTATTTTCAACTTTTATTGTTTTAATAATAAAATTTAGGGAAAATCCTAGTGAGAAGGACTTTAAAAATATTACCAGTGACCTTTAGATAAAGAGAAAACCTATTAAGTTATAATACGTTAGTATCACATATCTTTGTTGGCAAACTATTCTCAAAATCAGCATGATGTGCTTCCTACCATAATGAAATCTGGATTCTTTTGTTAAATTGGTAACTGGAGACAATGAAGCTTTTCATCAGGTTCCCAGAATTGTCAAATTCCAGCATTCAGTTTTCTCTGCCTAAATCTAGCTCAACCAGGACCAAAGCACAGATGTTAATTATTTCTATATTTATGGGTGATCATTAGATCACAATTTAGAATCTAATTTTTTTTTCTATTTTGGGATTTAATTTTCATTATCCATATAGATTTCCTATTTATCTTTCAAAGAAATCCAATGTAATGTATAATTAACTTTTTCCCAATTTTTGAGAATTTATGGTAGATTATTTAGGATGAAACACAAGACTGTTTAAAAAAAAAATGACTCCTAAAATTTAAAGAAAAATAACATTTAAAAATAACTCTCCAGAGGCATTTGCCTGGCTTAGCTGGTAAAGCATGCAACTCTTGATCTCAGGGTTGTGGGTGTGAGCCCCATGTTGGGTATAGAGATTACCTAAAATCTTTAAAAGTGATAACTCTTTAGTGCCTGGTGCAATTTTTAGTTGAGTGTAAACATCATTGACTCAAGCAGCTAGACCTGAGTTCCAGTAAATAACCACTAACAATTTCAAAGACATAGTAACTGAAAACCAAAAGAGAATGGGACATAGCAGCTTTGGTTTGTATTCAGAATCCTCTAAATAATCAAACTAAGCATTGTTTATTGAGGTTTTCCCATGAATGAACCATTGTGCAAGACACTGAGAAAGAAGCCATAATTCTTACTCTTCTTATTTACAGTAAGGCTGAAGAGATAAGTTCTATCTGTAAAAACATAAAAGCAAAAAATTAGAAAAATCTGAATGTTCAAAAAAAAAAATTGACCATTAAATATCCTGTTACAGAAAAATGTCATGAGAAAACATATATTCAGTTAAAAAGTGATACCAATTCAATTTTCTTTTAAAAAATGTATGTACAGGGACGCCTGGGTGGCTCAGTTGGTTAAGCGGCTGCCTTCGGCTCAGGTCATGATCCCAGCATCCTGGGATCGAGTCCCACATCCGGGCTCCTTGCTCAGCAGGGAGCCTGCTTCTCCCTCTGCCTCTGCCTGCCACTCTGTCTGCCTGTGCTCGCTCGCTCTCTCTCCCTCTCTGACAAATAAATTAAAAATAAATAAATAAATAATGTATGACAATTTGTTTTATAAAAGCAACATATGTATATATAGGGAATAGAAAAACAATACTAGAAACATAAACACTGTCTAATAACGGTTGTCTTGAGATAGGAGGAATTTGTGATTATATTCATCTTTAAGACTTCTATGTAGATCAAGTATTTCTGCAACACTTCTGTAATCAGAGTACAAATATTTTATTAGATTTTGAGAGAGAGAGAGAGAGCTGGGAGAGGAGCAGGGGTGGGGGAAGAATCTCAAGCAGACTCCACACTGAGCATGGAGCCTCACTCGGGGCTTAATCTTATAACCCAGAGATCATGATCTGAGTCGAAATCAAGAGTTGGACACTCAACCAACTGAGCCATCCAGGCGCCCCCAGAATACAAATATTTTAAAGAAAGAATTCTAAAACATAGTTTAAAATACAAAGCAATATATGCTTAGCACCAAATTGTCCTGTCAATGAGTTCTATGAGACTGGTCTCATAGGACTGGAATCCTCAAAGATGTCTTTCTGCAAGAGTTCTCACACAATGTGTTGCAATTTCCCCTACATGACATAGTAAGTGCTCAGCAAGCAGTTGCTCGGATTATACCATTTGATGTGCACCTATCCCATTAGGTAAATACCTCCATTTTGGAGATGAAGAAATGGAGATTTAGAGAAATTTAATTAACTTTATAAGGATCACTAAGTTAGTAACTGGTTGAACCAGAATTCAAGCCCAAGTAGCCTAAGTCAATCTTTACTCATACAAAATGACTAGCAATTGCTGGTAGACTATAAGCTCCCACTTTAGGTCTACAAGAAACAGAGCAGAAACTTTCCAGTCTTATTCCACTGTAACCCCAGGGTGTAATGTAGTATATAACATAGTATATAGCACAGAGTAGTCTTCACGTAAAAACTTCTGTTAGTGAACAGATTCTGTTAATGAACAGACAAAAAGGTGTTTTTGTCACTACAGTTTACAACCAAAAACTAAGTAACTCAGGGGTTCAGGTTCAGTCAATAAAGGCAATAACTTGGTATCCACAATCAAAATGATAGCACCAAAATTTTTTAAAATAGTGGAAAAAAGTAAAACAAATTTGTGTTGACAGTACACTTTAGTGTTTTGTTAATTGTCTTTTACAAACAGGATCCCTTAGCATTAAAACATAGGTTATAAAAATAAGAGACATCTAGGTTATTCTTTCTTTTCAGATTTGTCATACTTACCCCAAAAGGAAAAAATCTACTCAAAAACAACAAATGATGCTAGTCTTACAGAAATTAGAAATTATACTAAGTATGAACATAAAAGTCACTCCACTGGCAGCACCTATAGAGTAATGAGAAAGATGGAAACAACCCAGAAACAGAGGTGCACTGATTTGTTATACAACTCAGGACCAGATAGTACCAAAGAACAATACTGACTTTCTCAGCCAATGCATGAGGTTGCCTAGGAAGCTAGTTCTACCAGAGTAACACAAAGAGTACTATGTTGTATTACAAACCAAAGTGAAGGTGAAACACTAAGTCTCTTTTGGAAGAAAACTTGCTCGTGTTGCCTTACTGTATGTGATACAAACAGGTTTCTTTTAACTGAAATTTAAACTTACACCACTGAAGTATCTGTGGAATTTCTTAATAGCTGTATTTTAACATTTTGCAGTTTATTTGAAATAAAATTCTAATAAAGTAGTAATTTAAATAGTATGTATAATTTTCAAGCAAGATATAAGTTGTGTATAGATATTTATAGTTATGTGTATTCGATTACACAGATAATATACCCTTATAGTAATATATTCAAACACTGTATTAAAAGTTGAAAGACCCAGGGTGTCTGGGTGGCTTAGTTGGTGAAGTGTCTGCTTCCCACTCAGGTCCTGATCTCAGGGTCTTGCCATCAAGACCCGGGTCAGACTCCCTGCTCAGTGGAGAGTCCACTTCTTCCTCTCCCTCTGCCCCTCCCCCTTTTCAACGCCTCCCCCACCTCCGTCCCCTCACGCTCTCAAATAAAATCTTAAAAAAAAGTTGAAAGGGGTGCCTGGGTGGCTTAGGTGGTTGAGCATCTGCCTTCAGCTCAGGTCATGATCCTAGGGTCCTGGGATCAAGCCCTGCATCAGGCTCCCTGTGACTCCCCTGCTTGTGCTCTCTGTCAAATAAATAAAATTTTTAAAAATAAAAATTAAAGTTGAAAGACCCAAGACTCTCCTCCCCCCACAATCAGTGGTAAAATCATCTTACTAATTTCTTACATATCTTGCCTAAAATATTCTAGGTGCACATATGTATTAAGCACCTGCTGCCACACCTCACCCCCAGATGTTATCTACTATTCCTGTATTTTTCTACTTAGCAGTATATATTGAACATTGTTCCAAACTGCTCATAGATATTTCCTGTTCTCTATAATAGCTGTGTAATACTCCATTTAACTGCATTCCTCCTTTAATAAACATTTAGTTTCAACTTATCAGCTATTAGAAACCTTTCTGTAATATCTTTTTACATTGACCTCTGTGTATATCTATGGTCTATTTGTCAGGATGAGGATTTTTAGAATTAAATGGAATACATAGTTAATATTTTTGAAAAGAGCTTGCTCTTCAAAATAGTATTATACAAATTTATACTTTGATGTGTTTTCTTTGTTGCACTACGTCAATGTGCTATTAGTGTTTTTATGAAATATAATTGTGAGAAAGTACATAATTAGTATATAACTTTTGTAACAAAGAATTTATTAGCAACTCAGAGAAATCATCTGCCATTAATCCTATCTTTCTATAACTAAAGTAATTAAAAGTATGGGATGTGAAGACAGATATGGGTTCATGTACCAGCTTTGACACTTAGGATCTGTGTGTTTTTTTTTTTTTT
>PISX010001451.1:0-85869 GCA_004024625.1 Mellivora capensis | reverse complement strand
GATGAAGATTAGCATATGGAATGATTACTGAGGAGGCTGACAGGAGTATGTGCTTGATAACTCATACTGGATGATCTCTAGTGATTAAGACATAACAAGAACATGTATCTATGTCTATTTTACAAAAACAACAGTGACTATAAAAAGATCTCTAATAATGAACCGATTATTTTCTTGGAGTCTTTCAATTCATAAGAATATAAAATCTTCATCTGAACCATTCATAGTCATGAACGTGAATTTCTGGGCAGAGTTTAGTATGGAACACAATTCATTCAGATTCAGACTCAAACTCAGAAAATATAAGGTTTTACTTAAAGAAGAGAACCTCAGAGGCGCCTGGGTGACTCAATCAGTTAAGCGTCTGACTCTTGATTTCAGCTCAGGTCATGATCTCAGGGTTGTGAGATCGAGCCCCAAGTTGGGCTGAGTGTGAAGCTTGCTTAAGATTCTCTCTCTCCCTCTTCCTCGCAACCCCCCCAAATTAAGAAAACCTCAATAATAAAGAGATTTGGGTTTATTAAATTGCACTGTAATCTTGAATTCCTCTAACCTCAGATAAAACAGAAATTCCAAGACAGCATTATAATAATGACGGCTGGTAATTCATAAAAACTATTAACTTGAGAATGGCTATAAAGAACCAAGTATAAAACTTCAATGTTCCAGCTGATTTCAAGCATTCCTTTTAATAAATTTTAAGTACTGATATTTCCTAGAGGTATGATCACCTCAAATCTCTGTAAATAGGAAACTGAAACATGTTCACTTTGAGACATCAAAAAAACATTTAAAATAGGCACCACAAAGTGTAGATTTGTGGTTAAAGGTCAAATTTATTAGGAGATTAAGAGTTGTATTATACATAGACTATAAATACCGCACAGCTGACTTTATTCACAGTCAAACACAGATATATAGTCAGTGCCAACCTATTTTGTGGATACTCTTGTTCTTTTGTTCCAAGAAAAATTTGCACCATAAGACTTGGACTTGGGTTTTGGAACCTTCCTCTCTTCAATATCATAGCTCCACCCTAGAAAATAAAAACAAACCCACAGAAACAGAATTAAAGAGGATACCTCAAGAGCACAGCAAGCAGAAGCCTTCATAAATTTAATGTTCATTTATCATGAGGAGTACATGTCAGCACATTTGAAATATATATACTTAGTAATATTTTCCCTTATTATCCTTTGTGACAAGGCAGCCCAAAATACTGCCTGAAGATGATTTACTGATCTCCAAAGTGTAACCCATGATGTGACTTCTCCTTGCTCAATATTCCTTACTCAATTACTGATGGTTACATATTCATGTAAAATTTTCTAATTCTCTATGTGGCTTAATATGTGTCTTCTTTAATAACTGCAGTGGGAACACTGAGCAGTATAACCTGTTTCCTAAAAGCTCATGCCTTCACAACAGTTTGGATCTCACTCAAAGCAATACAGAAAAGCATACATGTTTATGTGGACATATCTATGTACAATTACCTGTACAAATGACAGAGTTGGAGTAGACCTAAAGATTATTTGGTTCAGCTCTCTGGGCTTTGACAGGCCACTGATTAAATTAAAACATGTTTTCAGCATTTGCTTAAAGGGCTATGTATTTAGAATCCCATGAAAGTAAGTAGTAGATAACAATGCAGATTCTTTGGTCTGACCAAAGGTTCATTGGATCTAATTCCTGGCAGGAGCTTGGGAATCTGTACTTTAACTACTGATCTAGGAGATTTTTATGCATAGAGGGTTGAGAACTACTGGAGGTGTGAACTGTCTGCTTCTGACAGTCTTTGTATCTTCTCTCCAAAGCCCTTCTCAGTGTTTTGTAATTTTGAAAATTGGATTTATTCATGGCCACGTCTTCTGCTTTAAGTCCAGTTCCTCAGTTCAAGGTATGGAGAACAACCCTTGAACATCCTCCTTCTTGAAGATCTAATTAAGTCATTGTTCTGTTCCTAGTCCAAGCAACCTCTTTAACTTTCACTTTCTTCATAGGATTCATTTTCTATCCCTGTATTTTATCATTCTGAGGACTTTCTTCAAATAATTCATCTTGAAACATTTGATCCATGGCTGCTAAATCATGCAGTTATGTATAAAATGTCTGAACTATTAAATGTCTCATTAAGTAAACTTTTTGATCTTGTGAGTTGTTATGAGATCTAGTGCCTCTTGTTGGGTATAATATTTGTTGCCACAAAAGCTTATGTTTCAGTAGCCCCTTAGAATGTAATTTTGCCACAAAAGTGAAGCCTGTAAAAATCAAGTCATCAAAGTATACTGCTACTACTGCTTATTTTAGTGTCCAAAAGAGGAAATAATTAATAATTCCATTGCTAGAACTCCATCTTCAAAGAAAGTCCATGTGCTATAAGGAAACTGAGAAGCAGGAAAGCAAATGAAACAAAACGTTTAAAAATACAAACAAAACATCAGAATCCAGGAGCGAAAATATTGATTCAATTTACTTGCTTAAACATAACCTTACTTTCACAGAGTAAAGTTTTGAGTACTTTCTAATTCATTAAAACAGAAAAAAAACCAGAAAGCTATGTCTTAACTTTAAGAGGACCTGAACTTGTAAGTACATTAGCAAGTGGCTATTTGCATTTCAAAAACATTACTAACTGGCCTAAGTATGGTACCTACTTCATAAGTTGTCAGGAGGATTAAACAAACTTGTTCATGTGAATTGCTTAGAAAACACCTGGCACTTAACAATCATTTACTGAATTCCATGGGAAAAAAAAAAAGTCCTTTTCTAAAACTTTTATATGAATTAATATTTCCTTTATGTAACAGAAAACTGAGGCACACAGTGATTAGGTAACTAGCACAAGCTCACTCACCTAGGAAAGGACAGACTCAGGATTTAAACAAAGAATCTGATTCTGGAGCCTCTGCCTTAATTAACACTGCGTCTCGTGGTAAGATATTCTTTCTGTCTCAAATCTGATTTGTAACTGTCTAGTAACACATCTTCTATATGAAGTGAAGCATTAATGTAAATAAAATTGCCATCACACTGAAACCCAGTAATTTTGAATTAACCACAGAAAGGAATTTTGGTAAGCAAATTAATACTGTGAACTGAACATGGTAACTTTAACATTATAAACTTCTCAAGCACTTCCTACATTAACCAGCAAATGATGCTGTTCATTACAAAAAAATAATTCAATAAAGGAGGCATAGCAATATTTACTGAGCATTTACTATTCATTTAATATTATTGATTACATATTCTGTGTGAAGGACCGTTGAGAAACCAGAGGTATAGCAGTGAATAAATCCCCAAATATCTTCAGATTAGCAGAAGAGAAACTGATAAGTAAATGCATAGTATATTAGCTGCTAATACAGGAATACCTATGATTAAATACATATTTTATGCTAATGAGAACTAAAGAAAAACATTTTATAGAGGGTACACAGTGAAGACCTTGCTTCTTGAGAAGGTCACATTTGCCTGAAGACCTGAAGGAGATCAGAGTTAGCCATGTGGATGTCTGGGTAAAGAGCTTGAGGCATGTTCTAAGTCCTCTGCTAAGTGCTTTACATGTATTTTTGCAGAATTTTAAAACAGATCATAGGTTGCTTGACTTATGAAGTAGGCATTATATATACCCCCATTTTATATTTAATTATTTAGGAAAAATAAAGCACAGAGAAGATAAATAAGCAGCCTAAAGCCACATGGTGGAGTGGCAAAGTCAGGGTTTTTAACCGAGGTTGACTTTAAAGCTATGTAGCTAACCACCTCATAAATAAAACTGCATTTCTTTAAAAGCATTTTGTAACTGCAGTTTTTATCTATTTCACCCAACTTCTTTCAATCTTTGTGATTTTGTAACTCCCCCCACCCTTTATTTTTATAAATGTATTGAAAAGACTGTTCCAAGAAAGCCTGGAAAGTAAGTCTATGTCTGCCATATGTCCATCCACCCCCACCCCACTTGTGGAGAAAGGAAAGGTTTCTAGTGTAGTAGGTTCTTTGTCTAGTTAAAATGATTGTTGGCAAGTTATCCCACGCCTCCATGAACTCTTCTCCCCAAGTGATGGGTCAGAGAAGCTATGCTCCTTCTCTACCCCTGGTTCCTTCCCAACACATACTCTCCAGTCCAATAAAAGACATTATCAGAGGAACTGAAGAAGAAATGAGAAAGTACTTGGACATATTTAGGAATTGGTATTATACACGAACACATACTGATAATCACTGTCTCATTTATGTCGTTAATCTGTTTTTCAGTCACCAGGGAGAAAAAAAAAATTATGTCAGAATGTAGACATAGCTCTATTATGTTTTGTTGATGGAGTCTCAAAATGCTGTCAGGATCACTGCAATGTGAGAAGACTGGGATTTTGTACACATAAAAGAACAACTGGTTTGGGTTTTCTCCTGGTAACAAAGAAGTGACCTGGCTCTTGGGAATCATGAGCCAGATTATAGTTCTATTGATGGTGATAACAACAATAAATAGAAGTATCATTATAGGGACTGGAATGTGGATGGGCAAGGCACCTTGGGAAAACAAAAACATACAAGGAAGAAACCAGCACTTGCTAACAGTATCCATTTCTATATTATTGCTCTACCACAGCCACCCATGTTTGTAAGGATGTATAGGGGGGAAAAATCTCTTTTCCTCACATTTTTCCATGGGAAACAACTTTGTTCCCAAAGCCCCAAAAGCAACTAATATGCTAATACTAAGTAAAAGGAAAGGGGTATGAGGAAGTCTAATGAGAACGCACAAAAGACTGAAACTCAACTCAGAGTCTACATAAATCTCCTTTTGGATTTTCTCTCAGGCTGAGAAAACTTTTCTACTATGTAAGACTGATGCTAGGATGAACATTTCCTCTTTTAACTGGGAACTCTAGTAAGAATCTGACCATGTTTCTAAGCATCCTTCTCCAAAGTGTTTACCTTACAATGCATGGATAAACGATTCCTCATACCACAATCTTTCCCAAGTTATTTTTTTGTAGTACTGTGGCAATATAAAGGCTACTGGAGCAAGCAGTAAGCTTTAGCTAAAAAGACAAAATAACCATAAGAACAACACTTAAAAGGACATTAAAAAAACACCTCAAACTTAAGTTTCTGAATGAGATCATGGAGTGAAAATCACACTTGCATTCTCTGAAGAATGCTTTACAAAATCAAGGTGTAGTCTATGACAGTGGTCCCGATATGTTGTTCTATTAGGACACTGAAAACCAGCCTTCACTCTTCCCAGCTGTGTAACGGAAGAAGATCAAAGCAACTGAGTCCACAGCAGCTGCCCCAGGGATGGAGTAAGCTCCTAGGGCTGCTGTCACTTCTCACTGAGGAGAGCAGCCATATGGCACGGATTAACCACAAATCCAACCACCAGCACCTAAATGATGAGAAGCTGACTCCCTTTGCTGTTACACACACTGGAATGCTTTCACAAAGATATTTTGATCTTTAAGCCCTAGTATCAGAGAAGTACCTCTGGCAAATACTGTGGCAAACTTAAAATGTGACCTGTAATATCTCATGCTCAATTTCTTTTTTGGAAAGATGCCCATTTATTTTGTTGATCTCCAGACTGTGGTTGAGATATTCTACTTCCTAAGATATGAATGTTTGGTGTAATCTTTCAAATGTGCCCAAAAGAGCCCAAAGCTCGAAACCCAAAAATCAAAGACCAAAAAACATCCACAAAAGGCCTGTGGACCAAACCAGATCATGACAATTAACTTGTGAATTCTATGTATGAGACAGAAAATTAATTCCATTAACTTTTATTTACAGAACCATTTTATTTATGGTTCAGTAATGCAAAAATAGAGAAATGTTCATCAGTGATTTTATTGCTTGAAATGTTACCTCTATTGCTTGAAATGTTACCTCTAGTAACCCCAGTTCAAGTCCTATAAAATGTTTTTCTCCTGTAATAATCTAATCTCAAACCCTGACATTAGTTCAGAAGTGAATAGTTTAATGGTTTTTCCTACTGTCCATCTGTGTACAAAGCAAGAAGTACTGCATAATTTGGCACAAACTGACATAACTGGCAGTCACTGCTAATAGAGGCACAGGATCAGAATAGAAAAGACTCTGGGAAGCCAAAGCAAGGTATGTGGATACTTGGAGGGTTTAAAGGGTTTTCATCAGGCCATGTACCTATATTATGCCTAGGTAAAAGCAAAGCGTAAACTTTTAAAATATAATTTAAAGGGGGCTGGGGAGCTATGACAGTCTTTGAGGAATTTCATTTTAGAAGTCCCTCTACTTTGAAATTCCCAAGTACCTAATATTTGGCATGGGAGGAGGTTCAGATTAATTTGAAAGTATCTTAGATCTTCTTTTAGAAAAAATTATGGAGAAATAACAGGGGCTGGGATACATTGGCAAAGTTCTTTCCACGAAAATTATATAAAATTATTTAAACAAGCAAATAAGGTGAAAATGTAAGGCACCTGAAATATTTATTAGATTAGTAACACCCCACACCTGCCACAGCTGCAACAACCTCAAAAAAAATCCAACCTTTGATGTAATAGTCAATGGCCCCCTTAAATTTTATCTATTCAAATAATATAGTTGCTATACAATATTTTTTACTTCCAAAGCAGTAATTGGAACCACATTATTCAGAATTTGCCACAAAATAAACTGGTTTGTGTTCCAAAAGTACATGTGAAAATCAGTCATTAGAAATTGAGAACACATTTTTTTTCTAGAGAAAGAGACTATACAACAGTGGTAAATGTCCAAAAATCATTCTCAGAGATTTTGATGTAATTGATTTGGGTGTGGTCCGTGCACAGGGATTTCTAAATCCCACTTAACCCACAATATACTAGGAATACACTAAACCACCCTGTATAACATTATCTCCACGAGATAAATTATTTCAAACCTCCAACTGGAAATCTAAATACCTCTCCCCACCCAACATGTCTATCTCTGTCTCTCAGGAGTCTCAGCTCAGCAGTTCAGGAGTCAAGCTAAACATTTCCCTGGCCACAAAGACAACTAGTACCTTGGACTGGGGACTAAGAAGAGGGAATGATGAAGAAAAAAGCTGGGGCTTCATCAGAAAACTATGCAGTGTCTACAGCACACCAGATCTCAGTTCTCTGATCATGGTCTTTATTTCGAAACCCTGTAAAATATAGGTACAAACAGTCCTCATAATTTGTGGATCCTGTACTTGTGAATTTGTTCACTAAAATTTACTTGTAACCCCCAAATCAATATTCACAATGCTTCCATGGTCATTAGCGACACACACAGAGCAATGAAAATTTGAGTCACTCAGTGTACATACAATGGTCCCAGATGAGGTCAAGCAAGGTAATGCTCTGTGCCTTGTTTCAGATCTCATAGTGTAATAAACAAGTGTACTCTCGTGATCTATTTACAGTGGCATTTTTGTGCTTCTTGTTGATGAATTTGCCATTTAAAATGGCCCCACAGATGTAGTGCTATAGCACTTTCTAGTGTTCCTAAGGGCAAGAAGGCTCAGATGTACCAATATATATATGTTATATAAGCTTCATTCAGACTCCATTATCGTGCTGCTGGCTATGAGTTCAATGTTCATGAATCAACAATATATATTAAATAAGGCGTTTTTAAACATTTGAACACAATCACATTTTTTAGTTTTTTTTTTTTAATTTTTTAAAATTTATTTGACAGAGATCACAAGTAGGCAGGGAGGCAGGCAGAGAGAGAGGGGAAGCAGGCTCCCTGCTGAGCAGGGAGCCCGATGCGGGGCTCGATCCCAGGACCCTGAGATCATGACCTGAGCAGAAGGCAGAGGCTTTAACCCACTGAGCCACCCAAGCGCCCCAGTAAACTAAATTCTTAAAAATGTATTAATCTGTATCTATATTAGAGTCATGATTTTATCTTTTCCAGAAAATACTCTTTTCACAATTTTGGAAGTCCCACTGAGACATCTAACAGATTCACCAACCAAAGCCAGGCAAACTTCTTCACCAAAAATGGTGCACCTTATTTTAAGCTCAGGTATGTCTTTTCTTGGCCCCAAGAGGCAAATACAAGAGAATTTTGCTGACTCCCTGTTTTTCTAATTTTAACTTTGCTCTCTGTTAAGTTTGGGAATTGGTTTTAGAGATCTATTCTCTAAATAGGATGAGATGACAGAAAAATCTAGTCTTTTGGTCTTTGCGGTCTACTTGAGCTTAAACAAATGAAAAATTTGTATTCAATGAGAGGAGAACAGCTCTTTAGTATACACCAGTGAACTTCATAATTCTGTGTTAACTGTTAACCCATGACTGAAATTTTAGAACTGAAGTTATAAACTGTGTGATACTGGTCTGTCTACATGTCTGTTAATTCAGAAGTGTCTTTACTTCTCATTATATGTGTATGGGTAACGTTTTCCTACCTGTACATGTCATTAATGAATTAGATAGTAAAATCTCTTAAAGAGGCTCTGTTTTTATTGGCTTCTAGAAAAAATAAGTGATTGTATAAGAATTCCTAAAATTCTTAGAAAACAAGGAAATTCAACTTCTAAATAGTCTTAATGTGCTAGATTTAAAAAAGGTATCCTCGGGGTGCCTGGGTGGCTCAGTCAGTTAGGCATCTGACTCTTTATTCCAGCTCAGGTCATGATCTCAGGGTCCTAAGACTGAGCTCCAGTGGGCTCTAGGCTCAGTGGGGAGTCCACTTGAGATTCTCTAGCTCTCCTTCTACCCACCCCACTCCCTCCCCTGCTGGGACTCATGTACTCAAGACAACAACAAAAACCCAAAAACATTATTAAGGAATTAAAGACCTAAGGAACATTTAAGAATTCAAATTCAAATAACAAAAAACACAGGTAAATCTTGGGCACGTGGCCAACTTAGAAGAGCATGCAACTTTCAGTCTCAGGGTTGTGAGTTCAAGCCCCACATGGAGTACGGAGATTCCGTAAATGAATAAATAAAAACTTAAAAATATATATATATATATATATATAGCGCTAACCTATGGGGTGCTTGGGTGGCTCAGTCGGTTGAACATCCTACTATTGGTTTTGCCTCAGGCTGCAATCTGAGGTGGGACTGAGCCCTGCATCAGGATCTGCCCTCGGCAACACCCCTCTGCTCCTCCTCCATTGCACATGTGCACACACTCTCTTTCACTCAAATAAATAATACATAAATCTTTTAAAAATATAGGTGATCTTTGGCAAACAAGACAAATTTAATAAAAGCAGCTATATTTTCTTTAGTTTATTAGTGTTAAATATACCAAGCACAGATCTTTATTTCTTTCTAAACGTAGTAAGTTTACTGATCAAATAAGCTAGGGTTCCTTCTGTTTAATGTTTATAATCCTAAAAAATATAAATTTGTATTTATCCAAAATGACTCTTCATTCTGGTAATTTTAATAGTAACTAAGTTTTGTAGTATGTCACTTTGAAAATTAATTTCCGAGATTTTGGGTTAACTTACAACCTTAGATGATGTTAATGGATATTTATTAGATACTTAGAGTATTTCTAAGAATACTAAACTACTGATTACTAAGCAAAATTTAAGTTTATATATTTTTGCTTCTTTTTTTTATATGGTACAGAGAGGTTGTATCTTTGGGTTTAATGGACACATTCATTTTTGCCACTTGGAGAAGTTTATAAAGAGTGCATGCGGTTGTAGAAGTTTTGCTAGTTTACTTAAATAGTAGTGTGTAACAGTTTTCAATGATTTATCGGTTTTCTCTATGAAATCAGAGCTAACTGTGGTTAAAAGATGTAATACATATGAAATTCTCCTAGGAGCAATAGTGGCAGTGAGGTAGAACTTCATATGCAAGGTAATGAGATGTGTTTCTGTTTACCAACGGAAAAAGAGAATAGTTAGCATAGAGGTCTTTTTCAGGCAACCAACTTGAACAACGGAAACTTGATCAAGGCAAAGGGGCCCACAGTGACCACCAAGCTGAATGCAAATAGGCCCACAAAAGGACACACACACCTGGAAACAGCCATAGGCCCTAACTGACCAATTACAACGCAGCACAATTCCAAATATTACCAAAAAAGGGAAAATTCCACACTCCTTCACCCTGCCCTGTAACTATGGTCCCTTACCACCCCTTTGTCCCAGTCTTTGCTATCATGCCCACCATTTGTTCTGCCTTGGGTGAATTCTTACACCTCTCGCACTGCAGCCGCCACCCTATTGGGTTGGGTCACCCCACAGGTCCTAAAGTAAATATTCAAAATGAGAAAGAGAATGGTGAAGGACAAAAACTTGAATGGATACTGAAAGTTATATGAGATTTGCAAAAAGAAAGCTTTATTTTATTTCCCTTACAGTATGTCTTAAAAAGTATGAAAAGCTATGAAAGGTATTAATATCTTAGTAAAGCTTGCTCAGTATAGGTGGGCTTATTGCATTAGTTCACTATTTGCTGCCTCTACCTACAACATGAAGGGTTATTCTTTTTGTCTAATCTGCCTAGATTTCAAAGTTTCTGTGGCTTATCAGAATAACCTTATATGAAGACTTCCTTATGACTTCCTAACCTTATGATGATGAAGTCTTTAATGACTTCCGTAAGAGCTCAGGATCTTTACAGTCATGTTACCTTTTATATTTGTAAGTTTTATCATCCCTTTGAAATGAGCAGTCAAGTGCTGTTTGTCTCACACCCACGATCCTATTCCTATCCTAAGTGTGCAAATCTACTGACATTTTAAAAATTTATGCCTCCCCAAAATAATAGCCTAAATGTAAAATGAACGATTCAGATTACCTTTGTACCTAAAACTATTTTCAAGATTCCCCAGAAAGCCTCTGGACTATCACAAGGATGTATTCTTTCAATCTCATGGAAAGAGAGATACCAAAAATAATTAGTTTATTTGACACAGTACTACTGAGTTATAACGGTAAGAGTTATCAAGTCAGAAGAGATACTTAGCCCTCCTGAGGTTAAATCTGTATTAGTAAAATGTTATTAATATAAATATTCCAGAAATTTATGCTATGTGCTAAGTATAGATTCTCAGTGCCCTCACTGTCCATGTTTTATTTATCAGAGCCCTGGTACTGTTCTGTCTGTATTAGTACAGGTTATCAGACATAATTTCAGTTATCTTTAAAAACATCAATTTGGTTGCATCTTCTGTAGTTTGGATCTCCTATCTTCTAGGCCAGTATATGTAAACTGGAGTTCATATCACTTATCAATGGGGTTTTATTAATATACAAATGTTTAGGACCTTCCCCAGACTTACTGAATCTCTTGATTTTCTTGACCTATTTCTGGTATATTCTTACTGTGTGTTTGTCACATTCAGGGTTTATTACATATCAGGACTATTATTATTTCTCTGTAAATATTCATCCATTTTTATAAGTTAGATGGACATTCATGGTCTTGAGACCAGGCTTTAATACTGATTACAGATATTCTGTATATAACATTTTTGGAATGACTTTAAGTTGCACCATTCTTTTTATGAATGTTTACATTTCATTTCTGAAATTTACCAGTAATGTTCATTATAGCCATCTTAAATCTTTAATCACTTAGGGATAGATTTTTTTGTTTTACTCTGATGCTACCCTGAAAACTCCCGAAATCATTTGCAGGCCACAGTACTTTGACTTCAACAAAGAAAGACACCTTCAGAGCTCCATGGAGAAGGACTGTTAGGTATTCCTGGGTATAGGCTTTTAATGGCATAAATAATTATAGGACCATACCAATGATCTGAGTCAGGATTTCCAGAACTCTACCTGAGCAGCAAATAAATTTATGATCCAGTGAAACAAGAATTAATTATATAGGACTGAATGCACTGATGAAGGCTGAATGTAGTTTCTGTTTGGAGTACTTCTGATATTGTTTCAATGTTCAATTTTCTGGGCATTTAAGGAAGTCCTTTCCCTTTTCTCCTAAGGTATCTACCACTTAGTAGATAAGTGTTTTGTAAACTAAAATGTGTATCATTTGTAAATGGTATTAGTCTCCCTGCATGACCACTACAGAATTCAGGAACTCTTGTTGAATATTCTTATATCCATGGAAATATAGTTATTTGTACATGTTCAATATGTCCTTCTTCTGTGGTTATGCAACAAAGGCCATACCTAAATTGACATATTTGACAATGTACTTATTTAGTCAGATATGACCAGACACTTTTAAGGAACAAAAGTAGACACAATCCTTCCAGGAAAGTGACATGGCTCCAGGATAACAAATTACAAAGTTCCCCAAGGTGGTAAGGAACCTTTTTTGGAGGATCTTGGGATATTTAAGGACCTTGAAATGGGAGGAAAAATTCGCCCAAATTAATAGGCATCACAGAAGAAGTCTGGTGGCAAGTAACTGGTCATGAAGTCTAGTCTGAGAGTCCTTATGAAAAATTTCAGCAAAGCAAACTTAGGAGAGCTTATTTGGTAAAGAATAGCAGGACTTCTGCCCCCAAAAATGCCTTTTGGCATAAGGATTTTGAGCTGGTTAGTTAAAACAAAAAACAAAAAACAATAACAGTAAACATAGGGAAATCTCTGAAAATGAAGAAATTGCCCTTTTTTGAGGGACGTTTACATTTATAAGGG
Organism: Mellivora capensis; assembly: GCA_004024625.1. Taxonomy (NCBI): domain Eukaryota; kingdom Metazoa; phylum Chordata; class Mammalia; order Carnivora; family Mustelidae; genus Mellivora; species Mellivora capensis. The sequence continues at coordinate 73,277 of PISX010001451.1, read as the reverse complement.
AAATCTCCATTTGTAAAGGTGTTTCCCACTTAGTACTAGGAAGTGGAGGATGACTAAAACTCTGGAAATTCACCAATGGCGAAGCCTGGAAATTAAAATCTGCATAACATTTATACCCTAGTTTATGGTACTCCGCCCTATAACCTCCCAAGGTTCTCCCCAGTGCCCACTCCCGAAACCTTCCATCTTCAGCTGGAGATGGTATTTCATGTGGTGAAAAGGGCGATTTTGGAGTTACCAGTTTCCCTGGGTATATAGGAGGTATGCATGTTATTAAACTTCGGTTTGTTTTTTCTGTTAAAAAAATAAATAAAGGGAAAATTATTTATCTTCTCCTACAGTTGCAAATTATTCATTCTTGCTATACCTAAATAAAAACTCAGGCCAAATATTAGCCCAATATTTTGTGATCATAAATAATGTTTAAGATTTTTTTTTTAATCACAAAAGGAGGAGTAGAAATCAGTAGGAAATTGCATTATCTATATAGTATGCCTTTTCTCTTCCAGGTTATCGGATTTCAGCTTAATTCCTTGTCTTTCAGCTATTTTATTTCTTTTTAAGTTGTGTGACTGATAGATATGCAAATTATGTCCTGTGTCCTACTGGTATTGATTTAATTAACTGCCCCTCCCCCACAAAACCTCCATCTGCTCCATTTGCATTCCTTTTTTTCCACATGTATTTGTGCTGTTTTGACTTTTACTTTGAACTGGTTATAACATCTACCTTGTTCCTTTTTATCACATGAATAAAATAAATTCTTTAACACAAATTTTTTATCTGTAGGAATCCTGATTCTTAGCTTTCTAAACAAAGGTGTCTTCTTAACAGATGAGTGAATGTGAGGTTGAGACCCTCATTAGAAGGTTTAAGTTAGGTGGAAATCCAGACTTTGCTGATGGGTCTACTTGCAGCTCCAGTTACCTCCTTATTTTCCTGAATCCAGGGCTCGACCTGTCTGCTTCCTCCCCTGCTTCTACCTTCTAGTACTTCAGAGGCAGGTTTTCCTCCCCAAGAGACCCACTATGGACAGAATGCAGTTTCACAGTTTATCCTCTATCCCCCTACTCCTGAAAGAAACCCTCCTCTATTTTGAGAATTTCAAAGAGTTTTTACAGCTAACAACAATGAGAAAAACACAGGGGGTAAAATGACCTACCAAAGGTAAGTCACAAAGTTTCAAATCAGATCAAACAGGGAAAAGGCCATTTCTGGTTTTCATTAGCATGTAAATGGTAGTAGATCCTAGCCTTCTACCATCGACATTTTTCCACAACTACCTTACTCCTCCTTTCTCCGTTGATGCAGCTTCTCCTCCCCGCCCTCAACCCTATCATGAAACACTAGGAAAGACAAAAGCCACAATGGGTGAGAAAGGTGGGTCTTTTCAGTACACAAAGAACTAAAGTGAGGTTCATCTACATTTCAGAGGAAACCCCAGATACTCTTTTCTCTTTTTACAAAGAAAGGTTATCTTTGAAGAGTTCCTCTGGAATATTTGCAGAGCTCAAAGAGAGACTCTCAGGATGAGGCCCAGGGGTTAAAGCCAAAAGACACCCGGGTATTTATATCTTCTTTACTTAGTGTGTATGTTGGGGAAGGTTGAGAAGTAAGATTTGGGGGAGTGGAAGGTAGGGAGCAGGGGGAAAAGCCACAGGGAGGCCATTCAATCTTTTCTTCTTTCCCACTCCCTAGTTGCACAGAATCCGTCCTCTGTAGTGAGATCCTGTGAGAAGAGAGACCTAACCAAAACAGAAGCAGGGAGGGTAGTTACAGGAGTTATTAATAGCCGGAGGAAGAGAACTTCTTTTAGTCTCAGAAATTATATATTCTTACATAAAATTCTTATATAAAAAGATGAACCTGTACAATACCTTTTATGGTTAAGAAATGAAAAATGGGTGATTAATGGGATCTTGTGATATAATTTAGGTCTCTTTTAGCTATTTTATTTCATTATTATATTACATGTAACATAAGAGTTTCCACTTATCCTGGATTCATACGGGGTAAGAATAAAGAACAGAACTGTATTTCTTAAAAGTATAAAATGTAGGAGCACCTGGGTGGCTCAGTGGGTTAAGCCCCTGCCTTGGGCTCCGGTCATGGTCTTAAGGGTCCTAGAATCAAGCCCCACGGACTCTGCTCAGCGGGGAGTCTACTTCTCCGCCCCCACCCATGCCTCTCTGCTTACTTGTGATCTCTGTCAAATAAACAAGTAAAATCTTAAAAAAAAAAAAAAAAAACTATATATATATATATATATATATATATATATATATATAAAATATAAATGTGAGGTTTTCAAAGTTGGATAAGGTTTTCCTATTTCTTACATTCATTATAGAATATTAGTGAAATCTTTAGAATATGTGTAGAATGTATATTCTGTGCATTGCTAAGTAGTATATAGATCAGTGCTGTCCAATAGAAAAATAATGTGAATTACATATAACCTTAAAATAACTTTAAAATTATTTTAAAGTTTATCTATTTATTTATATAAGTAATCTCTACACCCAATGTGGTGCTCAAACTCACGAGCCCAAGATCAAGAGCTGTATGTACACACTTCTAACTGAACCAGCCAGGTGCCCCAGTATAATTTTAAATTTCCTAGGAGCCACTTTAAAAAATGACTAAGGAAATATGTAACATCTATTTTAATCATATTTTCCTAGCCCAATATATATCCAAAATATTATCACTTAAATACGTAATCAATATAGAAACTTTAGATAATTTTTATACCTAGTCTTTGAAATAGTGTATCTTCTACACTTACAGCACATTTCAACTTGAACTAGACACATTTCAAGTGCTATATAGTCATATGTGGGTACCATATTGGACAGTGCTGACCTAAATCATGTGGGAAACAAAGGCAAAAGAAAAAACTTAACATTTCCTTACTGCCTACAGCCCACTGACAAGTCCTTGAAACAGGCAAGTGACCTTCCTCAAGGAGCTTAGCTGCCTCAATGTTGACACTTCCCTAAAGGCAAATGGCAATCTTATCCCAACCCCCCAGAATCCTGTAAGTCTTAACATTAAAAAAAAACAAACAAAAAAACTCCTTTGAAAACTTTATCTCTAACCTCCAAGATACTCAGCAATCACCCTTCAAGCATTATGGCCCATGGAAATACATCAGAAGTATCTCAAGACTGAGTTATTACCAAACAGTAATAAATGACCTTTTCCTAACAATAGCTAGCCCCCTCAGGATCCTGGAAACCTTGTTTCCAAAATTCCTTAGAGGCCTGTGCTGTCCCTAACCCCCTCCCAACTTGAAAGTATATAATCAGTCACCCATCACAACAAGAGTGCAGCTTTTTCTGCCCAAGGGTCCTGTCCCCATGCTTTAATAAAGCCACATTTTTATACCAAAGATATCTCAAGAATTCTTTTCTCGGCTGTAGCTCCGAACCCCAACCATCTCCTGTTTCAATTGCCTGTTTCAAGGACTTGTCAGTGGGCTGTAGGCAGTAAGGAAATTTTAAGTTTTTTCTTTTGCCTTTGTTTCCCACATGATTTAGATCAGCACTGTCCAATATGTTACCCACATATGACTATATAGCACTTGAAATGTGTCTAGTTCAATTTGAAATGATCATCATAATGATCAATTTTTAAGATCTATTAGCAGTATAGTATCATATAAAAAATACTGAATTTTCAGAATCTAGGAACTTGGGTCTTATCAGTTAAGAGCTATGTTTTATTAATTGTTTTATTAATTTCCAGGCCTCTGTATCCTCAAAAAAAGTTTATAACAAGTAACTTACACCTTGGAAAACAGCTCTAACTTTATGGAATAATCCTCTTAAGTTTATCTGTTAATAAACTCCAGATAAGCTCCATATTAGAGAAACACTGGTTGTATTTTACGAACACTAAAATAGAAGAAATTGCTAATCATTCTATAAATTTTCTTTCTCCAGATTTCTAGTTACAGGGAAGTAACAGTTCTTCTGAAAGAACAAGTAGCCGAATTAATTTAAAGTGATTTAAAAAAAGTTTAAAACATGATTTGGAAAATAATTTATAACATCACTACAGGTATAGTTCAAACTCACCAAATATTTATTAAGAATATTAAAAGATGAGTGGGACTGGGTGTTTTTTTCCATGTAGGCGCTTATAATCCAGTAGGAGGAATAAAATATTAGTTTGAGTACAAGAACATGCCTTATTTAACTTCTGATCCCCACAGCCTAGCCCCCAGTGTCAGCAACAATAGTGTCTGGCGGAATGCAATATATAAAATACAAAACTGTACTGTAAAAGCTGTAAGAAAGGAAAAAATTACTGTGTAAATTAAAAGAAAGAGAAAGCACATCCAGTAGAGGGTAGGAGATGGAGGTGGGAAAGGTGAATAAGAAAAGGGAGCAGGAAAGAGTTAATGTTTAAACTGTATTCTAAAGGGTAGGTTGTAGTTCTTGGCAGGACTAAGGTTGAAAAGGAACAACAGCATGAGTAAGGTTGTAGATGGAAGAAAATATGCAACAAGCCTGGGGATAAGGGCAGGACAAAGAGTTGGGACACATAAAATAAAGCTAGATCCGTGCTTCTGACTGACCTAGTGACGTGTTTATATTGTGAAGAACTTTGCTTTTTGTTGTTGTTTAGATTTTTTTTTTTAAATTTTTAAAATTAATTTATTTATTTGTCAGAGAGAGAGGGAGAGAGAGAGAGTGAGCACAGGCAGACAGAGTGGCAGGCAGAGGCAGAGGGAGAAGCAGGCTCCCTGCCGAGCAAGGAGCCCGATGTGGGACTGATCCCAGGACGCTGGGATCATGACCTGAGCAGAAGGCAGCTGCTTAACCAACTGAGCCACCCAGGCGTCCCTGTTGTTTAGATTTTTAAAAAAGATTTTATTTATTTATTTATTTGAGAGAGAGAGAGAGAGAGAGAGAGAGAAACAGCACGAGAGGGTAGAGGGTCAGAAGGAGAAGCAGGCTCCCCACTTAGCCAGGAGCCTAAAGCAAGACTCATCCCAGGACTACAGGATGGGATCATGACCTGAGCTGAAGGCAGTGGCTTAACCAACTGAGCCACCCAGGCACCCCTGTTTAGATTTTAAGTAATCTCCACACTCAACATGGGGCTTGAATTCACAACCCCAAGATCAAGAGTTGCATGCTCTACCAAATAAGGGACACCTGGGTGGCTCAGTTGGTTAAGCAGCTGCCTTCAGCTCAGGTCATGATCCCCGAATCCTTGGATCCAGTCCCACATCTGGTTCCTTGCTGGGCAGGAGCCTGCTTCTCCCTCTGCCTCTGTCTGCCACTCTGTCTGCCTGTGTTTACTCTCTCTCTCTCTCTCTCTGATAAATAAATAAATAAAATCTTTAAAAAAAAAAAAAAAAAAAAAAAAAAAAAAAAAAAAAAAAAAAGAGTTGCATGCTCTACCAAATGAGCCAGCCAGGTGTCCTTGTGAAGAACTCTGAATTTTGAGACATCTATCTCTTAAGCACAGGCCCTTCAAGATGTTTAAAAAAAGAGTATTTTGTGTTTAGAAAAATGTCACAGAAGGGTCTTGATATTTAAGACTGTGTATATGTGTATTTCTATATAATGGTTTAGACCATTAGTAAATAAATTCTGTAAATGGACAAATAGAAAATATTTTTAGACTTTGGGCCTTTATGGTCTCTATTACAATTATTTAATTTTACTATTGCAGCTGAAGAGCAGTTATAGACAATACATAAATGAAAGAATACAACTGTGTTCAAATAAAACTTGTTCATTCACTTATAGGTATAATGACCGTGTTAACTAATGTTAATTAATGTCTCTAAAACCTCAGTTTCTTTGATCTACAAAATGGGATGATAATTGTTCCCATTTCACAGAGTTGCAGTGAGGATTAAATGGGACAAATAAAAAGCACTTAGCAGAGTGACAAACTCAAGCCTTAGTGCTTATGAATGTTAACTTTGTGATGATGATACTCATTACCTGAGACCAAAATATAATTAGAAGGCATTAAAAATTTCTAGGAAGCAAATGAATCTGAAAATCTTGTTCTTTGTTGTACTGATTCTTAATAATATGGTACTGATTCTCAAAACCATTTAGAAGTAAGGAAAACAAGAAACCTAAGAAAGGGGATGAAAGGTGTAGGTTGCTCATTTTCAGAACAGTCCCTGAATATACAAACTATCTTTTTTTTGGAGGCAGATTTTTCCCTAACCTGTTTCTTGACACTACTGAAAGGCAAACATTTAATATTCCTAAATGGATAACTTTTGCCAGATTTTATGAGTTGCCAGATTTATGAGTTGGCCCATGAGCTTAATATCCTTAAGTCTATAGTTTTTGAGTATTATCCAATCCAATTTCTCATTTCAAAGAGGAAGAATATGTTTATCAAAGATTAAGTTTAGTGAAACATGACTTGCTCAAGATCTCTAGTAAAGCAGACAGTCATGGAATGAGAATTCTAGTTACTAGTCTCTGAATACAAGTTGTTATATGTTAGTAACAAGTTCTAAACCATTTCTTTCTAATGCTTTCACTAACCAGAACATTGGTTCACCCAACCTTCAACAGCATTAGCTCACAACAAAATGTTATTAGGTGTGAGGAAGAGGGAAACCTTCTGAATGTTCTTACCACTATCCACCTACCCAAGAGATGTGGATAGTTGGAAAAGATCCCCCACCCCAATGATTCTGTACCATTTTAATGATTTGCTTAGATCTGCTGCCTCAATAACTAGAGAAACTGGACTTTATATATAAAGTCTCTTTACATATAATATACAATGCTGAATTTTAGATAAATGAAGCAGATCACAAGTATTATAGTCAATTTAAGGATGGAATAATCAGTGAGAACTCTCCCAGGAGATGAGACTGGCTTCAAATTTTTAAGTAGAGGAATGTATTTTAGAAAGTCAATAATTTTACCAGATAACCCATGTCCATTATGTAGGTATTATGCTAAGTGCTGGGGACAAGGCAGTGACTAAAATGGATATGGTTCCTACTACCTTGTAGGTTAAAATTCCTGATCCACTGTTAGCCTACAGTATTATAAGATACTATCTACAAAGCTCTTGCAAGTTACACTATTGACTTTGATAATGTTCTTTAATTTTCTTTCCCAGGGAGGCAGAAATCGGAGTGGGAAAGCATGTGATTTCAACAGCAGCAATGGCTAGTTCACACCTGCAATTCACATGGCACCTGTAGTCATGCAGTCCTGGTGACTACTTAGACATTAACCAGAGATTTAACAATTTAATTACATTTCCTGTTATTAAACTCACATTGCAAACCTCAAATGAATAATTTTCAAGGTGTCAGACACAAAATATGGTAGGCTGCAAAGATGGAAAACATTAATAGAACTGTTTTTGATAAGCTATATTACAGTTTAATTAAAAGGTAATTTAAATCAAAATAATATTTTAAAGACTATGACCACTTTGAGAATAATTCTGTAATTAAGAAATTTTGAAACTGCGAAGAATATGTTTTAAAAAGAAGCTTTACTTATAAATTTTTTTTTCAGATTTTAAAAAGTCTAAAAAGAATAGGATAAACTTATATACAATTAAACTTAACTATGTTCTTACTTATGTTCTAAACACTTCTATTAACTAATTCAATCCTCATAACAATGCCCATTGTACATAGGAGAAAATAGAAGTACAAAGACATACAAATAGTAAGAGACCAACATGGATCCAAGCCCAGGCACTCTGGCCTCACACTCTTAATCATAAGCCATATAATACTAAGGGTAAAATATTTAAAAAGCAAATATCTTAGATAATAAGCTTTATAGTGCTTTCACATTTATAAGTCAAATATGTTAGATAACAGTAATAATATTTTACATTTATATATTGTCTTAAAGTAAAAATATACTTGACTAGACATTATCTCATTCAAATAGATAACTCAGATTCAAATTCAACTGACCATTTATTTTTTTTTTAATATTTTATTTAAATTTTGACAGACAGAGAGGCAGGCAGAGAGGAGGAAGCAGGCTCCCTGCTGAGCAGAGAGCCTGATGCAGCTGCATCCCAGGACCCAGAGATCATGACCTGAGCCGAAGGCAGAGGCTTTAACCCACTGAGCCACCTAGGAGCCCCTCAACTGACCATTTAGAAAAGAAGAATGCATTAGGTACAAATATACAGTAGTGCTAGCAAATCCAAGAGAGAGAAACAGCAGAAATAGCAGATGTAGAGAGGTAAGAGTCAGAACCAATAGTTACTAAGTATCTATTATGTATCAGGTACTAGATTAGGTAGACTATGAGTTAAGTATCATGATTTCAACAATGAGAAAACATTAAGTTCATTATGAATTAATCCAAAATCATCTAGAGTCTAAGTGGCATAATAAGGATCAGAATTCAGACTGGACTGACTCCAAAACGTCTCTTCACTACCATGTTGCATGGCTTTATAGATAATGAAGAAAAAAAAAATCTGTATTTTTTTGGTTGATAGTAATATATCAATATAAACAATAGTTTTAGGTGGCTATCTCAAAAACTAATACCCTCTTAGGCTGCATTAATCTAATTGTAAAGTGAGATTATGCTTGGTGTTATACTCACCATATATTGAAAAGTGACCCACAGACATTTAGGCTAACATGAAATTTTAAGGTACTTTAAGGAATTTTAAGGTAATTTAAGGAAAATTAAAGAATAAGATAATGATGACTATTTTCCAAATAATTAAAGAGCTATGAGATAGAATTATAGATTTGAGATTTTGGATCAAAGTAAGAATAAACAGAGGTCTCAAAACTGGAATAGGCTGCTTTATGAGACATTCAACTAGAGTTTAAAAACTAAGTATCAGTGATTTTGCAGAGCAAGCCATGATCAAGATAGGAGATGAATTAGTTTTACTCCCTGCCTCTATTTCTAATTAGAGGATTTTGGCTTTTACATGTTATGTGGTTATTCCATTTTAGTTTTTGGAGGGGAGAGGTGTTTTGATGGTATAAAAAAAATCTAAAAACCACTACATTAGACATACTACAAGATGTCTTTCAACTCAAATTCTATATTCCTGCCTGGTTCTGATTAAGGTCAAGAACATAAAATCATATCTTGATTTCACTTGTCAAAGCAAAACAAAAACAGACCAATCATACCATTTTTTTCTGCAAAGGCAGCTGCATCTTCTTTAGTACTGAAGGTTAGAACCATGTTGGACAAGGGATCAGCCCTGTAAGAAATAATTTTTTTCCAGGATTTAACATTAAGCTTTGGTGGGGAAAAAAAGGCATATTTAAGTAAAGTGTTTAGAAAATAAATACTTGCTATAGTATCAGATAAGTATACTACTAATGAAATACCTTATTTTAAAATGTTAACTTTTTAAATATATTTCCCTGTGTTAAACTGAGATTTTCTAACCTATACTGTCAAATTAAAAAATTTGTAACTATAAAGACATTCAGCAATTTTTAGTCCTTAATAAAATCATTTATTGAACTCTTCAAAAAAATTTTAATTGAATTTAAAAATCCCAAAGGAATTCTCAAATTGACCTTATAAATTCAACATCAAGAAATCTACTAGTGAGTGCAACTGGTATCATCATTATCTCAAAAAACAGATGGCAATAACATCTAAATGAACCTTCAATCATTACAGACAATAATTAAGCATATGGCCCCATGAAAAAATAAAGCTCCAAGAATCAACATCTAATTGAGTTTTTCAACCTAGAATTAGTGATAAGGTTTACAAGTCTACACAGAATCTTAAAAAAATATATACAAAATATCACATAATTTCAGAAATATCACTTTTATTAGTGCATTTATAAAAAGGTGGAACACTGAGGCGCCTGGGTGGCTCAGTCGTTAAGTGTCTGCCTTCGGCTCAGGTCATGATCCCAGGATCCTGGGCTCGAGCCCCACGTCAGGCTCCCCGCTCAGCTGGAAGTCTGCTTCTCCCTCTCCCACTCCCCCTGCTTGTGTTCCCTTCTCTTGCTGTGTCTCTCTCCATCAAATAAAAATCTTAAAAAAAAAAAAAAAAAAGTAGAACACTGCTACAAATGTTTATTATGAATCTCTCAAAGGGTAATACAACATTCTGTGAAACATCATTTAGAAATGTGGAAGTAGCAAAGTAAACATTTAGGATGTAATATGGATAATGAGAAGACAAGAGATAATACAGGGAGAGAATATACAAGAAGTAATCCTCGCTGAAATGAAGATCCACAAATTATTGCTGCTTAAGTTCTAGTCCTCTGCAACAGTTACTGTTCTGGGGCTCCTATGAGATCCCTATAATGATATGTATTCTTACCATACCCTCTCCCCCACCCTGAAAGAAAAAGAGCTTCCCATCGGTTAGCTGTATTAGTACCAATAACACAATTTTATATTGATCCCTCCTTTTCGAAGCACGTATGATTCCCCAGTTGATAGTTTAGATAAACTATACCGAGGACAGAAATGTCAACATAAATATCCAATAATTTTTATTTTTAATTTTTTTTTAAAGATTTTATTTATTTGACAGTTCACAAGTAGGCGGGGGGAGGGGGGACAGGCTCCCGCTGAGCAGAGAGCCAGATGCGGGGCTCGATCCCAGGACTCTGAGATCATGACTTGAGCCGAAGGCAGTGGCTTAATCCACTGAGCCACCCAGGCGCCCCTATTTTTAATTTTTTTTAAAGATTATTTATTTGACAGAGCACAAGCAGGGAGAGGGAGAAGCAGGCGCCCTGCTGAGCAAGGAGCCTGAAGCAGGGCTGGATCCCAGGATACTGGGATCATGACCTGAGCTGAAGGCAGACGCTTAACGAACTGAGCCACACAGGCACCCCCCAGTAATTTTTTTTTTTTTGAAGATTTATTTTAGAGCGAGGGAATGAACAGAAGGGTCAGAGGGAGAGGGAGAATTTCCAGCAGACTCCCTCCCCACTGAGCACTGAGCCCAACAGTGGGTTGGATCCCACAACCCTGAGATCAGGACCTGAGCTGAAACCAAGTCAGATGCTTAACTGTGCCACCTAGGAGCCCCTGATCCTATAATATGATGAGTGTTGACATTCATGTCAGCTTAGTTGAGAACAGGAAGCAAAACAGAAAAACTGTAGGGAAAACTCAGGAGCCAAGAGCTCTATAATCTGCAAAGGTGGTACAGCCTTTATTTTTCTCACTTTATTTAGGAAAAAATTACATGGGTTAAACAGTAACAACCTGCATCAATAAGCCAACATTTTCCCACCCATTCCGTTTCTATTCTCATTCTCCATCTCCTATATTTTGAAGTTCTTTTCTAAGTATATTGCCACAAGCAGCTTTCACCCTTTCTTATCCTTACCCAAAGTGCTATATGTTCCTAACTAATCTTTCCTCCTCCTCAACTCCAATCTACCCTTCACCATGTTGTCAGATTAACTTTCCTAAAGTTCGACTCTCAAACTCATTGTCCAACTTTAAAACTTAAAAGAAGGGGGCACCTGGGTGGCTCAGTGGGTTAAAGCCTCTCCCTTTGGCTCAGGTCATGATCTTAGGGTCCTGGGATGGAGCCCCGCATCAGGCTCTCTGCTCAGCGGGGAGCCTGTTTTCCCCTCTCTCTCTGCCTGCCTCTCTGCCTACTTGTGATCTCTGTCAAATAAATAAAATCTTAAAAAAGAGGGGTGCCTGGGTGGCTCAATCATGAGGCAGCTGCCTTCAGCTTGGGTCCTGATCCAAGGGTCCTGGGATTAAGCCCCCATCGGGCTCCCTGCTCAGCAGGAAGATTGCTTCTCCCTCTCCTACTCCCCCTGCTCGTATTCCCTCTCTTGCTGTCTCCCTGTCAAATAAATAAAACCTTTAAAAAAATAAATAAAACTTAAAATAGTTCCAATTGTCCACCAAAAGAATTTCTAAATCTCTTACACTTTAGCATTAAAGTACTTCTACAATATGACCAGAAAACACTTTCCAGTCTTTTTAATTATTCCCCTTGGAGGTAACCAACTAGTCAAACAGACTGCTAAGTGTTTCTCTAAATGTAGCCTGTAAGTTCCCACCAGCTTAGTCTATTCCCTCCACTAGGAATATAGAGAGAGGCCACTACCTCAGCATATAGAAGTCCATCCCAAATACCTCTCATGGTTTACAATGAATCTTTTCCATGAATCATTTACATCCTACCCTCCTCTAAGTATAAATAAACTCTTTTCAATCTTTACTTATATTTTTAAATTTCATTTGCTCAATTCCTAATTACTGAGGTTCCAATTTGGGTAATGGCAGATTTACCTACCATTAAATCAGACTTATCTGCCTAACAATTATATAATAAACTACAGACAATAAAAAAGCCCAACTGTTTGAAGGGAACAGTGTGACCAAAAGCAGGAATGAAAATGGAGAGGATTCAACTTTTGAAAGGAGGGAGCCACAAAGGATTAGATCTAGTTGATAGTTTTTCCTCTAAAGGTACGCTCTGGCCCAGACATTAGGACCATCAAGAACTCAAGCAGAAAGCCATAGTCTTACCAGCACAAGCAATTTGGAGACAGGACTTTAGGATTGCCAGAGCAGCTAGAAAGTTAGGGGAGGAAACAGTGAAAAGGAGGAATCTGCAGAGGAGGGAACTTTTGAACTGCACACAAACAGTTAAAGCTCTAAAACAACAGCTGAGAAGGCTGAAAGAACTAAGCAGAGGTTTCAGCAGCTGTTTCCTTGCTCCAGCGGAGACTGAGTTTGAAGTTCCATGGAGATAGAAGGACTTGGTAAGAGCCTTGTGCTTTCCACTGAAACCTCAAAAGGGCCATGCCTTTTTATTATTTTAATTTTAAGTAAGCTCCACACCCAGCATAGAGCCCAACCTGGAGCTTGAATTCATGACCCTGAGATCAAGACCTGAGCTGATACCAAGAGTGAGACACTCAACCAACTGAGCCACCCAGGTGCCCCCATGCCTTGTCATTTTTTTTAACACTATGTTTTAGGACTAAGACCAGGGTAAAACTGAGAGAGAACCCAACCTAACAAAGCATAAAGTAAATCCTCCACAAATTCAAGGTAATCTATTCAAAACTAACCGTCTTCTAGAGCAAAACTCATCACATTACCAGTGTCATTAAGTGGATAGGCATAAGGATAGAGAATTAACGGAATAACTTTTTTTCTTTTCCTTTTTTTCAGAATTAAACTTCTTAATAGAAATTGGCTTGATCAGGGATTAATTAGCATATTAATATGAAGTCACAGGTTCACCAGAAGGTATGTACAAGAATCTTCATTTTAGTATTATGCATAATAACCCCGACTGAAAACTGTTACAAAAAGACAACAGGCCCCAAATGGAGTCACTTGTACTTGGCCCCACATCAGCAAATCAAGACTTCACTTTAACATAACTGCAATTTCAATTTCTCTCAGGAATGTAATCTTAAAAGAATTAATCTGGAATACCAGAGAGGTGAGATAATCAGCTCTTTCCTTGTCCTTGCCTCCTTCTTCCTATAAGTCTTTCATTTCACACACCATTTAGAAGCTTTTCTATTTGCTAGATGGAATGCTGCCGGATTCATGAATCATTGAATAAAACCAATTTGTTCTTTAAATTTACTCAGCTGAATTTTGTTTTTAACCAATTTAGTGGCAGAGTGGGATCTAAAGCAACTTTATGATGGCATTCAGAGACAATGAGTGACAGGTGTATGGTACCCACAAACCCTTGAGTTCTTGGTCTTTTTAACCATTTCCAAGAGCCATTGGTAAGTTCTTCTTGATTCTGAGCTCCATTCTCTTTCTATCAATCTCAAGCTAACTGGATTACTGGTCAGTCCCACGTTGGGAGCTGCTGATAGATAACACCACAATTCTGGAATTCCGGTTTAACTGGTGAAAACCCCTAGTCCTTGATTCTGTCCCAAGAGCCATATGGGAACTGTTAGTGGCAGTTGCAGTTTCCCACTGATATGGAGCCTCCAGACCCCATTTGTTGGTATTTGCTAGTTTAATCCTTTCCCCAGCCCAAGGTTCCATGATGGAATATACTGGTGGTACACACAGGGCTATCTCATGGCCAGGACACAGTAACATCTCTTGGTTACTGCCCATATATTAAGGTACATGTATCTGTTTGTCTTGTGTAAAGGTTAATGCTAGTGGGATGTTGGAAGCCAAAAAGCTCCAAGAATCAGTGGGAACGTGTTAAGAACTCAAAAGCTTCTAGAATATTCACCACCAAACTCAAAGATTCCCAGGTTAGTATAAGTTGTTGCAGGATGGATTAGATTGACACTGTATCACTGCCAACCTCAAGAAAATTTCTGTGCAATGAGGTATACTGCAAAATACCACAAAATCCCCAATGCAGCAGCACATCCCTTTTAGGTATTAGTTTGACTCTGAGATCCAAAGGCTCAGCTTGCGGGGGCGGGGGGAGAAGAGAGGGAGATCCTTAAATTCTAAAAAGTTAGGCATGCCACCTTCTGGCACACCTGCATTTTTTGTCTAAGAACTATAGTCTCAGAAGCTTTAAATATCTAGAAAAACATCAAAATTTTATTAGAGACAACCTAGAATTACAATGGCCATTACAGCAAACATTCCAATTAGATGAGATCATTCATTTAAGAAATCCACTTGAAAACGGGGGTTCCTGAAGTGAACAAACTTAGAATGGGATATGTGTTTTAATTGATATTCAGAAGCTTGCAAAACGCATCAAATTGCTTCATTTTAAAAAATGAAGCAAAGGCTAATGAAAAATTAAAGACACAAGAGGTACTTAAAAAAAGTAAAACTGACATGATTTCTATTGCTCCCCCAATCTTCCTTTATCTGAGTATTTAACATTCCATTAATCCTATATCTGAACTGCCATTCCACTCTGATGAGACTATTAAAAGGTTACCTTTTATGATAAAATCATCTGAGGTTGCAGGGTGACTCACTCCCTGGTCAAAGACCAAACTAAAAACCATAGTTAAAGAATTTCCTAAACCCAAGGAGGATCCCCAAAGTTTTCTGAAGAATTTATTAGGGTCATTATGAGGGCCTATGCCCCCAGGCTGCCAGATCTTGTCAGTTTGTGCACATGCTGGTGGGACTTGGTGAAGCCCACAACTGGATCCAAAAAGCAGGACGGTCCAAAAAGCAGGACGGTCTAACCAGGATGATATCCAGGATCCTTAACCTTTAACCTGATCGCTTTGTGGACTAGAAAAGGTGTATAGAACAGCCAACTGATCTTTAAAAGCCGTTCCCAGAATCTGACCCATTCACATTAATTGGTAAATTATTCAAAGATGAATCTGCCGCAGACTTTAAGCCCACTTGGAAGGTTCCTTCCTATAGCATTCCGGGGCTCCATATAATAAACGAGATCACCCAATTTGCTCTAGCTGCCCTATTTGTAAATGGATTATTTCCTGAGATTAGTGGATTGGTAAATAAGCAGAAAACATGATGGGAGACAACTGACTGAACTTGTGGTCAACAGATGAGCATTTTCAAAGAACTGGGGAACACCACCACAAACAGGTCTGCCAAGCTACTGGCCTTACAGCTACAACAGCTCCAAGGCCAGGCACCTAAAATAACATCTGGGTCCCCCACACCACATCTTCCTAGGGGTCTACAATCAAAACAATGGCCCAAGGGTTGATGTTTCATTTGTAATCAATTAGGACACCTGAAAAAAGTATCCTCAAAGGTCCTATGCAAATCTGTCAACATCAGCTCAAGTGAAGTAGATGTTTCCTCCAGAAATATTAGTAAAAAATATTTAGCCAACTGAGCAGGTAAACTTCACTTATGCTATCTACTAGAAAAATAACTTAGATCCAACTTCTTTTATACTTAGTGAGTTGTGTATTACTGTACCTGATTCATGGCAGTAATTTTAAAATAGAAGTTGTAAGTTGTCCATTACATCTGTCTGTATGTCTACATGTGTCTAAATATATGTGTTACAGATTTTTTTTAATCTAGATGGTATTGGTAAAATTAATTTGTAAAAGAGCTCTCTTTAATTGGTTTAAATAAAATTAAGCATTTTTTGAATTAAGGTATTCCTAAAATTCTCAGATATAAATAGAAACTAACCCAATGCTTTTCATATTAATGCATATTCACCATCAAAGCTAATTTTAGTTTGTTGGTTTAATTAAAATAGGTCTTTAAAGTTATCAATAGTGAATATAATGCAGACATACAACTTTTATTCTACTTGGGTTTAGTAGTCAAATATGTTCACATTATCTCTGTTACAGAACTTGTCAGCAAGAAAAGTAACAATATGAGGAATTTTCATAAGTTTTCTAAATATAATTATTGAGAATGAGTGAATTAAACATTTATTTTTTAGAGTACGCACGTGCATGAGAGTGGGGAGGGGCAGAACGAGAGACAAAATTCCAAGCATACTCCTCACTGACTGTGGAGCCCTACTTGGGGCTCCATCTCATGACCCTAGGATCATGAATGGAGCCAAAACCAATAGTTGAATGCTTAATTAAATGAACCAACCAGGTGTCCCAAGAACAAGTGAATTAAATAGATGAAAGCAGGATAAAAGTTTTTTGATGAATTTTTAAAATCATTTCCCCAAATCTTTTTGTTCACCTGAAACCTTAAAGTTGTGTTAAATTAAGTGATGGAGGATCATTAAATACATAGATCATTTACAAATAAGAAAAACTGAAATATTAATTATTGAATACAGGTTTATCTGTATTCAGATTATTTTGGCTTCCTTTTACAGTGGAACTATAAGTATCTGGATCTATTAATAAACATGGTTTGTGTCTGAGAAATTTACTACAAGAAAACATGCATTTCCAGGAATAATAAAAAGTATTTATGAGTCTGCCAATTCACAGAGTGCTAGAGTAAAAAAAAATTCACAACCATGTTCATTATTCTTTATTTTCATTATTTTTTAAATTTTTATTTTATTTTCATTAAAAATTAAGATTTTTAGGGCACCTGGGTGGCTCAGTTGGTTAAGACATTGCCTTCAGCTCAGGTCACGATCCCAGAATCCAAGGATTGAGTTCCACATCAGACTCCCTGCAAGTCTGCTTCTCCCTCTGACCCTCTCCATTCTTGTGCTTTCTTACTCCCAAATAAATACATAAAATCTTAAAAAAAAAAAAATTAAGATTTTTAGGGGCACTTGTCAATTGGTAGAGCATGCAGCTCTTGACCTCAGGGTCATAAGTTTAAGCCCCACGTTGGGCACAGAGCCTACTTTATTTTAAGGTTTCTAGGGTAAAAAATTCTAATATATGTAATTAGAGCCACTAAAGTTTGAGGAAAAGGAATCTTTGGACAGGAACATTAGGCATGGTCAAGATTGGCTAAGATTAGAATGAATTTAGGTGAAAGTGTTTTATGGTAAGCTAGCATAGGGGCACCTAGGTGGCTCAGTCCCTTAAGCATCTGACTCTTGATTTCGGCACAGGTCATGATCTCAGAGTCATGAGATCTTGCCCTGCGTCAGGCTCCATGCTGAGTGTGAAGCCTGCTTAAGATTTTCTCTCTGGGATACCTGGGTGGCTCAGACCGTTAAGCGGCTGCCTTTGGCTCAGGTCACGAAGCCAGGGTCCTAGGACTGAGTCCCGAATCTGGTTCCTTGCTCGGCAGGGAGCCTGCTTCCCCCTCTCCCTCTGCCTGCCACTCTGCTGCTTGTGCGCACTCGCTCTTTCTGTCAAATATATAAATAAAATCTTAAAAAAAAAAAGATATTCTCTCTGCCTCTGCCCCTCCCCTACTCACATGCACTCTCTGAATAAATTAAACAAACAAACTAGTGCTAAATTAAAATGTGGTTTTTTCTCTGTGAAAAGGACAAAGTTTTCTTGGACTACTGGTTTGCTTTTGATAAGAGACTAAAAAATTCTTTTTCCTCTACCTTTTAAAGTAATCTGCCTAGAAAACAAAGATTTTATCATCTCAAAATAATTTCATATGTTTCATGTGTTTTTTTAAAAAGATTTTATTTATTTATTTGTCAGAGAGAGAGAGATCGAGAGAGCGAGCACAGGCAGGCAGAGTGGCAGGCAGAGGCAGAGGGAGAAGCAGGCTCCCCGCCGAGCAAGGAGCCCCATGTGGGACTCGATCCCAAGACACCGCAATCATGACTGGAGCTGAAGGCAGCCGCTCAACCAGCTGAGCCACCCAGGCGTCCCTCATGTTGTTTTTATCAGGTCTTTAATTACTTAAGAACACTGAATCTTCCCTATTAGAACTAAGGTTATTATTTTACAATGATTTAACTTTTTGTATTTGCCCCCCAATTCTTTAATTTATGGTTAACTGGATAACTACTGTTTCACAGTAATCTATGATCCTACTTGATGGAGTGTTTTTTGTTGTTGTTGTTTTTAAATTTTATTTATTTATTTGACAGACAGAGATCACAAGTAGACAGAGAGGCAGGCAGAGAGAGGGAGGGGAGGAAACCCTGGGATCATGACCTGAGCTGAAGGCAGAGGCTTTAACCCACTGAGCCACCCAGGCGCCCCTGATGGAGTGTTTTTTTCATCTATGATTTTTTAATCAACTTCCCACAAATTAAACTCCAAATGAAGTATTTTTGACCTTGAACTAAACTGAGGATTTTCTAAGGGTCCCTGGAAAACTGGAAAAGATCTGTATTCTCTCCTAACAAAAATAGAGATATTAAACTAGTTAGGCTTATTTGGTATGTTAAATGACAGGAGAAGCGTAGTCAAAATATTACGCCTTCTTTATGTTGTATTTACACAGGTACGGATTTTAAGTGTTCTAAAAATTATACGAAATTCTTAGAAATCTGATATCCTGGTATAATGTTATCATTCATAATTCTACTTATTATCTTAAAATATTGTGTAACACAAAAATAACCAAATTTCCTTGTCAATTCCATTATAAGAGACTCTTGTCAGATCCTTAACCAAAGACATTTTTAAGTCTTGTCACTGAGAGAGATGTTGTTTTACTCTGATGCTTAAGTGTTCCTGTAAAAGTGCTACATTTTCAAGGAGATTCATGGAAAGGATTTTGAGAAGTACAGGTTTCTTTTTTAAAGATTTTTTTTTTTTTAAGTAATCTTTATACCCATTGTGGGCTCAAACTTAAAACCCCAAGATCAAGAGTTATATGCTCTACTGACTGAGTCAGCCAGATGCCCTGACAAGTTTCTGATAACTAAAATCATAAAACTGAACTGGGCAGGAATTTCCAGAACTATTAGAAAAAAACTGTATTCAAAAATTAATAACATGTTGGGTAGGGCACATGCAGCTCTCAGAGCAGTGAGTCAAGCCCCATGTTGGGCAAAGAGCCTACTTAAAAAAACAAAGAATTAATAATGGGAATGAATGAGGAAAATGTATTTTTTATCATTTCTTGTTTTAAATATTGCTGGTTCTTTAATGTTTTGTTTTTCCAGATTTTGCAAAACTTTTTACCTTAAACTACAACAGTTTGGTAAAGTATACTTTTGTAAATAAAGATGAAATTCTTGAGCATCCTTTTTAAGTAGGCTCCATGACCAATGTGCAGCCCAAAGCAGGACTTGAACAAACGACCCTGACATCAAGACCTGAGCTGAGATCATGAGTTGGCTGCTTAACCAAATAAGCAACCCAGGCACCCCATGTGTATTCTTTTCATAGTAATATAGTTAATTATTTCTCCTTATAACATCTATTTTCCTTATAACAAGACATAATTGGAAATATTGGCTATGTCACCAAGGCTTTGACTGGAATGGTTCTGGAAATAAAATCTGATGGCAAGTCCCTTAGAAGCTTTTGAGAGTTCAAAGATTCCTTATGAAAAGTTCCAGCAAAGCAGTCTTCAAAAAAAACTTATATGGTCAATCACTATTCTCACTGCACTTACACAAACAATCAGGCCAAGTTTACTGTAAATAAATTAGTTTTACTGTGATTATCTTTGGTTTAAAAAAAAAGTGGAGTTCATTGTAGAGAGTAAGATAATGTCTGTATCTTTTAAATGTTAGATTCTTATCCTATTAACTATTTTTGAGGTTTTGTTATATGCCTGTAAACTGGACTAGATCCTGAATTTTTCTAGTTTCCTCAAATATCTGGCTACAACTTTCCAAAGTAATATTTTCTTTTTCTCCCACACTTGATATCACTAAGTTCAAAGAAAGCCCTTGAATCTCCTTGGAAGGGGCTATCCCAGCTTCTCCTCACCACCTAGATGGCAGACAAACTCCAAGGACTATAACCTCAGCCTTTTTTTTCACAGCTTAAAAAGGCTTTGCTTAACATCTACTCCCATAAAAACATTGGAAACCTTCAAAACAAATTGAAGTAGAGAAGGAGGTGACATTGATGTATGCTATTTCCTCCCAAGACGCCAAATCAAGACTTTATACTTTAGCCAAAACCCTCTCTTTTTTTTTTTTTTTTAAAGATTTTATTTATTTATTTGACAGACAGAGATCACAGTAGACAGAGAGGCAGGCAGAGAGAGAGATGGAAGCAGGCTCCCTGCTGAGCAGAGAGCCCGATGTGGGGCTCAATCCCAGGACCCTGAGATCATGACCTGAGCCGAAGGCAGCGGCTTAACCCACTGAGCCACCCAGGCGCCCTAGATTTATTAACAAAACTATGCAAAGCCATCAATAAATAGTATAATGGATGAGTCTTGCATATATAGAAGAAAACATTAAAATCTCATGTGACTGAAAAAGTAATTATAACATTTCAGGGGTGCCTGGGTGGCTCAGTCTGTTAAGGGTTTGCTTTCAGATCCTGGAATTGAGCCCTTCCCTGCATTGGGCTCCCTGCTCAGCAGGGAGTATGCTTCTCCCTCTCCCTCTGCTGTGCTCTCTCACTCTCTCAAATAAATAAAACTTTAAAAAGAGAGAGAGAGAGAGAAATCATGACATTTCAAACACTGAGTATGGACACCTAAAAAATTCTGCCTGTATATTATTTTACCAAATAAAATATAATTCTACTAAAAAATTCCATTTTTTAAATGATTTTATTTATTTATGTATTTATTTATTTATTTATTTGACAGAGATCACAAATAGGCAGAGAGGCAGGCAGACAGAGAGAGAGAGGGAAGCAGGCTCACTGTTGAGCAGAGAGCCCGATGCAGGACTCGATCCCAGGACCCTGAGATCATGACCTGAGCCAAAGGCAGTGGCTTAACCCACTGAGCCACCCAAGCACCCTAAAAAATTCTATTTTTTAAAAGATTTTCATTTATTTGAGAGAGAGAGCACAAGCAAGCAAGCACATGTTGGGGGAGAGGGAGAGGGAGAAGCAGACTCTCTGCTGAGCAGGAAGCCTAACACGGGGCTCAATCCCAGTACTCTGGGACCATGACCTGAGCCAAAGGCAGGGGCTGAAACAACTAAGCCACCCAGGTGCCCCTACAGTTCTATTTAAATTGCAGCATGGCAGACATTTTTAACAAAAACTCTCCCAGGTACTTGGATAAGATGTTAAATATCATGCTTTTCTACCATTAGACATAATTTAAACAGATAACCACTTTCAACTACAGACTGGACATAAAGTGTTCTAGGAGTCTCAACAAGACTGACAATTTTCTAGCTTATCTGGCTATTTTCTCTAGTAAGAGCAACTTTAATTCAGCTAGAGGTAGTCCTGCTATTTAACATTTGAGTTTTATTCCACCACAGAGATTTAGGTCACTGACTTCCTTCACTGGTGCCACAGAATTTATAACCACTTTATTCCAATGCACTGTAAATTTGTTAATCACAAGATCACAGGAACTTACAAGTTTCCCTCAAAATAGCTAATTTCTAAACTCTTCTCCTTACAAACAACGACCAAAATAAATAAATAAATAAACAAAAGTGTCATTAAATTATTAACACTATTCACACATCGTATCTAAAACTAATATACATCATCTGGGGCCATGCTAACAGTACTCACACTGTCAGCCATTTCATTCAATAAACAGTATTCTGAAAAGACTGTTTCTAGGATTAATTGTGCTGGGCCCCACTTAACATGAATACTAAATATATATATGTAAATGTAATACAAATGTCTGTCATTGAACATGATACCTACACATATGGCCTCAAAAAGTATACTACATAAGAAAAAATTTACACTTCAATATATTTACAAGGAAAATCTACAAAGAGCAGAAAACAAGATTCAAATTAAACCAAAGTACTCACGTTGATGCCCAACCCATCAAAGGATTTTCCCATCGCTCCCTGGTATCAAACTCCAACTTCCATTTCTTTGTGTTATTTACTCCAGACTGCATGTTATTGCGAGCAGGAACAAAGATCCTGACTTTTCTAGTTTTGATATGCTCTTCTGGAACACCAGTTAATGTGGTGATATCCTACAGAAAAACAAGCAAATACATTTCCAACAGCCCATATGCACTCTGATGTACTTTTACTGGTTTGTATACCCATGCAATTCTATTCAGATTTATAAACTAGGGTTTTTGGCTTTCTGACTTCACTACTCTACTGTTTTACCCTATAAATTGCTATTTTGATATATGGAAAAGGTATATTGGGAGGAGTGTTAGGGCACAGTGGGAAAGGGTTCATGAAAAAAAGTTTAGGTCCCTTCTGTCCAACAAAGCACTAGCAATTTCTAAAGAGTTTGCTGGTAGAAGAGCCTGTCGTCAGTAGACTCTTATGTGAATGGGTATTAAAAGTAAGGAGATCTAAAAAATTAGTAATTTTTAAATAGAAAAAAATCTATTACCAGTGATTTCAGTGTCAAACTGCTTACAACAAGGCATTTCCTTTAGAGGAAGGCCTTAGCCTTTTGGTAAACAAAATCAATTAACAACTTTAATTAGCATTTTATCTCCCTTTGGTGAAATCTAATGAAAAGAAAATTAATTTCTTTTCATTTCAATTTCATTTTCAAACTCAATTCCAATGAATTTCTTTTTCAAATCTATTCTGAAAAAGTAAGCCAAAAAGTTACAAAATTTTTGCAGAAATGTGAAATGAAAACAATGGTAACTTTCTTGACTCTTTTTTTTTTTTAATAATTTTTATCCAGTAACAAATGCTCAACTGATAAATGCACATAATTTTGATGCCTCAGATTAGACCTATTTATCAAATATAGTAAAAATCAGGAAACATAAGAGTAAAGTAATTCAGAGTTTAAGTCTCCATTCAGTAATGGTAGTAATACCATTATTTGATTATCTGATTACCATTTTGATACCAATGGTAATCAAAGTAAGATCATTATAACATGATTCATTTACTAAAGTAAATTTTAAATAACTGGTTAAAAATAACAGTTAACATGAAAATGATACCAAATTTGTGAAAACCAGGAAATTTTGTGAATTTCAATTTCATTGTAATATATCTTCCAAAGACGACAAATGTTTATTTATAGTTCCATTCTAAACAATGCTATGGACCAAATAATTAGTGTTAATACTTGGTGCTGCAGTATGTACTGGGAAAATACTAAATGTATTTCTGACTGTACTAGTCTTCCTACTCACAGATTTTACAAAATTGTTTAAGTTATTTTAGCTGGCTTCCAATCAATCTTCTGCTTAACACAATACCTTTCTACTTGCACCAATAATTAATTAGGTGTGGTTACTTTGTCACAGCTTGTCTGTTTGGAGAAACTACCAAAACAATCCATACAAATATTTATACAAATATGCATTTCTAGTATGTACCTACATTTTTAAAGTTTCTTTGCATACAGGATAAAATAAAAGCAAAATAAGTACAACTGGTTCATAATTTTTAAATGTATGAACATAAGTTTTAACTGATAACTTTTAATTGTCAAGTTCAATTTCAAAGAAATTTCAGGTATGATGATATTTGATGACTTTCTGAAGCATATTTCTCTATTCAAGAGCTGAAAGAGACTCCTGGGAAGTCCCCAAAATCCATCATACTAACTTATTCTTTAATATTATATATCTTTATATTAAAGTCATATTTTCTCAGCTAGAGCTGAAGTGGCTTATAAACAATGTAAGTGTGTTACAAAATTACAGGGTGAGGCATCTTTTCCAAATTCCACAGCGAACCCTCCATGCTCAGTTCATAAAAACTATAGCTATAAATTAGCTCTCTTTAAGACTTATAGGAAAGGAAATGTATTAAAACTCAACACTAATTAGCTCAGGAAGATGAGATTATAGGAAACATTTACTTTTTCTTTATAACCTCCTATATTGTAATAAATATATGCCAAATTATTTAAAAAAAACTTTTTAAAAAGGAAATAGCATTTCTTGATTTGTACTATCTATTAACCTAGAAAAGGACAATTTTTTTTGTTTTCCTTTTTTTTTTTTTTTTTAAAGGACTTGGAGAACCTCTCTTAAGTGGCTATAAAATGTTGCTAAGCTCTTTTTATTTTGAACTATCAGGACTTCCATGGCTTCTCAAACTATTTTTTTTTAATTGATATC
Source organism: Mellivora capensis (assembly GCA_004024625.1). NCBI lineage: Eukaryota > Metazoa > Chordata > Mammalia > Carnivora > Mustelidae > Mellivora > Mellivora capensis. Next base: position 48,868 of record PISX010001451.1, on the reverse strand, counting down.
ATTCCCCAATTTAAAGTGGGCACTGGCACAAATAAGTTCCTGAATTTTGAAGCCTAAGTTGTCCTGACACAGAATCCCTGTTTTTGCCTGCAGAAGACATGTAAGGTACTGCAGCGGAGTTGAGCTGCTGCCAAAGACTAAGGATGAAAAGGCTTGGCATCTCTCACATACTTGACACCTAAAGGGCACAGAAGCTCTAAAATTCCTAGTCCCTGTAGGCACACTCATAGTCTAGACAAACTGATTTCTCACACTTTTAAAATGCATTACGACACTATTGTTATCATTTCATCCACACAGCTTCAGCTAGTGACAGAAGAACCTGTCCTTTAAGCCACATTTCAATGGGCTAAAAGCTCCCACTCCAAGATTCCATTAAAACAATGTAATACTTGAAAAGAACTATGAAGCACTATGTTGAAATCTTTACTTGTGTTTTGAATTCTTTGTTCTCCCTCAAAATAAATAAATAAAACATCTGCAAACTAAACTATATTGAACCAAAGACATTATCTCTAGATTTCTATTTTGGTATTGCAATACGGATCACCTGTGGTTTTTTAAAAACCCACTTATAAAAGATACAAATGCTCTGAAGATGTCAATACTGCCCTTTATAGACTTCTTGTTTTATTGGTAAAATATTTATAAATAACAATTCATAATTTTCTATGACTACAAAAAAGCTAAATCACATTGGATGAGTAACAAGCCTTGAAGTTTTTACCTGAAGAAACTCAAGACTAACTAGCTAATAATTACCTATAAATTCTAATAAATCAATAAATCCCTTTGGATAATAATAGCTTATTTCTGAATTTTAAAACTTTTACTTTTAAACAGATGAGTCAAGCATAAAACCTATATTCCAAATATTAAACAATATCACTATCTTAAGTTTCACAAACACAATCTTAGGTACAGTAATGCAATTTTAAGAAACAATAACTAATGATTTGCAGACTGAAGGGCATTCAGATATTTGCTACTGAAAAGATGAATATCATAATTCTGAAGTTCCACTCTTTCAGCACCCATCTCTTCCACAATTTTAAATTCTGGAAGAGCTTACATCTGACTTTCTAGTTCACAAGTCTAGTTAAATGGAGGAGGAATTTTAAAAATCATTAATAAAGTATATGCCAGCACATGAAAAGGAACTTTATTCTTTCAAATACAAATTTCCATTATAAAATATTAGTTTTCCATATAAAAACTGTATGATTCGGTTATCAACTGTCCCCATTTATGTTGTGTGAATTCAACTGTTTTTTGCTGGTTTTTTTTTTTTTTTTTTAAACAAAGGAAGCAGGGAACAAGCAATGGGAAGTTGGTGTCAAAATGCAGAAAAACCTCCCAGCAAGCTTCTTGCAACCACCCAGGATTTAGAGTCTTGCTGGTCGCTCTCTTTTCAATACCAGAATTTCACACATTTCAATGACTATTATGACTTCAAAGAATCAAATTTTCATCATTGTCCGTCATCTGCCGGTTGATTTGTATAAAGGAGTTCTTCTGCATGCACTCCAAACAAAAGCCTCCTTACTTTTGTGGCTATATATCAAGTTTAAAAGTTTTGTTTGTGACAGTTGTGTCTTTGGTAAATTAGGGTAACACTGAAGGAGTGCAGCTGCTCTGCAGGAACCTCCTTTTTGGCACCATTTCACTTAAATAAAAACTGAATAATTAGCTTCTGCCTTTATTAAACCACAAAAATGCCACTGGCCTTAGTAATTACTTCCAGTTGCCCCACCCACTTAACCTTAATAGTTTACACTTGTCATAAAGAGAAATAAATGAAAAAGGTTTTCACCACTTTGGGGAATTTTTGATAGATCTCCCAGGACATCCAGAAGAGCCAAAATTTTAACCAGGCTTTTTGGTAATAAGTTCACTAAATTGCATGTATGGATCAATGTTTAAAAGTTTTAAGGCAGAACATACTGGAATATTAAGTGCAAATACTGTTACAGGAACTTCTTCTACTGCAAGCTTTTAGTTACCAATTATGTATTTAAATTTATTCCAGGGCTAAAACTGATCTAAATTTGAAGATTGCATTTATATTCTACTTCAACCATGAAAGATTTGAAAAAGAAAACAATTTTAGATCTGTAATAAAAACTTCTTTTCAAGTACCCTACAGATACTTAGCACAAGAAACTCATTAAATGGTCTCATAAATAATGAAGGAAATTTTACAAAATAAATTTTACAATTTGAAAAATAGAGTTGACAGAATAACCAAATGTATTTACTTATCAGGGAAGAACTTTAAGCACTTCTAAAAAGTCAGGGGCCATAAAAATTCAGATACAAATAAAAACTGCAAAAATACATTGTTGTGGGAATCCAACCAGGTGATGAAACAAGTGTTGGAATGTAACATTACACTTTGCATAGTAGGCAAGGCTATCAGGAAACCAAAAGTTAAGTTTTAAATAAAATGTTAAGATACAAATAGTAACATGCAAATGACTGCAAAACATAAAACAAGTAAAAAACTAAGAATTAGAGAAGTTCTTCGATCTCAAACTATTTTCATTACTCCCAGATTCTTCTGAGCAGGAGCAATGATTAAAAGCAAAGGGCTAAGTAAGTCAAATTAGGTTAGGAGTATCCCAACCCACAACTGTGGGCAAATTAATGAACTTTTCTTAATTCACTTTTTTTTTTTCTTAATTCACTTTTTTTTTTTCTTAATTCACCATCTATAAAATCAACTAAATGAGGTAAAATGATGACTAACATAACAAATTTTTATCTTACACGATAAAAAGAATGTATCTCATTTATTCAACACCATCTTTCAGCACCTACTATGTATTAGTTACTGGACACAATGCTCAAAACAGTACAAACATCATCTCTATTTTCATGAAAATTAATATTGAACTTTTTAAAAAGGACAGGGTGAATAATATAAAACTGGTGTTAAGATGCAGAAAATCTCCTATCTTCCTTGAATACTGAGTTATTAATCAAAATACAACAAAGGGTTTTATAATTAGAGTCAGTAAGTTGCTTCAAGTCTGGAGAGAAAAATATAATTTTTAAAGAGCTGAATGTCCCATTTGTTTTATACATCAAAAACACTGAGTAAAATATATGTTAAATTGGCTTTATTAAGTATGAAAACACACGGGTAAGCCTATGACATTCATGAAATTGAAAGAATAAGATATAATTTACCCTTATTTGTTTCAACTCCAAATCAAAGATCCTACTATGCCAAGTTAATTATGCCAGGGGATGCAGAGGATATAAAGACAAAATTTTTATTCCTGAGTAAGTTTACAATTTGTGAACCCATGGTGCGGGTTATGTGTGGGAGAAATAACTAAATAATCATACTGTGAAATACAATACTGGTTAAGAGCAAGGAAGTATAATTCAGATAAATCTGGAGGAGATCTATCTGAATCTAGAGGAATCCCAGGTACAGTCTGCTACCTGTGCAGTACTAACAAGCTGTTTAAGCCAGTTTCCTACTTTAAAAACTGTATCACAGAGCCTATGTCATAGCACTGTTCGGAAGGATTAAATCAGGTTTTAAAGGTGAAAAGGTATCAGAAAATACCTGACCAAAGAGGGACACAGAAGATGATACTTATGATTTCACTGATCCTGATGAACAATATAACAATATTAAAGAAAAAGTTATAAAAATATATCCACACACTTACCCTAGCAACTGTTTGCTTAACTGTTTCACCTACCAATAATTATCTATATACATATCCATTTTACATAGTTGTAATATTTTGCATTGGTTATCACATCACTACCTTTATATTTATTTTTTAAAAATATTTTATTTATTTATTTGACAGAGAGAGATCACAAGTAGGCAGAGAGGCAGGCAGAGAGAGAGGAGGAAGCAGGCTCCCTTCTGAGCAGAGAGCCTGATGCGGCCGATCCCAGGACCCTGGGATCATGACCTGAGCCGAAGGCAGAGGCTTAACCTGACAAGCCACCCAGGAGCCCCATATCACTACCTTTTTAAACATGTAGTTACCCAGTATTCATATTTGTTTCCATGGCCTCATTAAAAATCTATTAAGTTGATATGTCACAATGTCTTAGCCAATTTTGTCAGTCCGCCCTCTTGCTAAACTACAGACATCAATAGTTAACCAGAAATAGACAAGACCACTTAACTCATTTTCTAATTAAAACCTACTGTGCTTATTTCTTACTGCATTTTCTTCAGGTGTTGACAAAGATATTTTGTAATGACTGGAACCACCAACCACCAGACGAGAAAACCCCAGATTAGCAACGGGAATACCTAGAAGAGCACACCCCACACATCTCATTCCCAGCCCATATAGGATCATGGGCTAAATACATACTGACTGCTACCCATGATCATACACTCTCTGCTTGCTTTCTTGTATGGAACCCCACCACCAAACTCTCCCTATAAAACTCTAGGTATCCATTTTGTCAGCTGAGAGGTAGGCTGTTAAGGCTTGAGCCTGCCACTTTCAAAGGCTACAGGCACCTGAATTAAATTTCTCCCTTTCTCTTTTCCAAACCCTTGTCTCTTGAGTTAAAGGCTTCTCTTGCAAACGAGTTTGTTCAGTAATAGTGTTGGCAAACACAGCCAGAAGCTAGGCTTCTGATTTGTCCAGCCCCCTCAGGAATCCCTGGGACGGAGCAGTTGGCGAGGCAGTGCACGGGGACTTACCCATTTATTTCCTAAGTTAGTGGCTATGATAAATCAATCCACAACAATTCCTCATTACTGAGAAATCAAATTGTTTCATTATTTCTGCCTTTCAAGTATATTGCAATGAAAACCCCAGTAAATTAATTCCTCTAATTGCCACTGAGGATAGAATTGATGAAGTGAAGGTTGTAAGAATTTTCATGCTCTCTGAAATGTTATCAAATTGCTTTCCAAAATTGTGGTCAAATTTTATATTGCCACCAACAAGGTAGGCCAACTTCCACTTATTCTCTCAAGGCACAGAAACTGTATTTCTGTGTATATATTAATATACAATATATTATATATTATATATTTGTCATTGTATATATTATATATACAAATATATATTTTATAATTGTATATATAAGTATATATTTTATATAACCTTATATATTTATATATTTATTATTTATATATTATATATTATACAATCATATATAAACCTGTGTATATATTAATTAGCTTAAATTTATTTAGTGTCTTTTCACAGAAAACTATAAAGGAGAGGATGAGTTTGGTGTCTGACTCATAAAAACATACCAAAAAATTAACAAAATTTCCTCAAAATTAACCCAAACGTTATGTTACTTTGTAAGAGCAGCTACCAGAAGAAACCAGAATGAGAAGGTAACACTTGCCCAAAATCTAATTAACTGCCCCAAATATAACTCACACAAACATACAATCTCTTTATAATTGTAGGGACCAACAGCAAGTGACCTCAAGATGGGCCAATTTGGCTTGAACATTATTTTGAATTAAAAGCAATCAAAACTCAGCAGATTTAGGAAAAGCTCTTTACCTCCCCCTTAACTGCCTACTTATACCAGAAAGAGACCTATTAACAGATTCCTCTTCACCTAAGAAACTTACCTATAAAATGAGGGAACTTTGGGGATTTTTATAAAACATCTCTTCTTAGTTTACTGCTAATGGTCTTTCTCCCCTTTGTATCCTCAGACTCCTACCCTCTCCTTAGCTCATAAAAGCATCATATTGCTCAACTGTCTTTGGAATTCCATGTCATGTGAATTGCCATATGCACCCTATTAAATTTGGTTTTCTACTGTTAATCTGTCTCACATCAACTTGATTCTTAGTTCATCTATTCATCTAGAAGGACCCTGAAGGGCAGAATAAATTCTTCCTCAACATGATAGTAGAAGGATTGCAAATATTTTCAGATTTGTATTGTACATAGTTCTATTTTGTATTACATAATTTGACATATGGCATAGGCAAATCAAGTCTACTAAGCTGCTATTTTATGACAGAATACTAAAATTTTTTTCAAAATGCTACAATTTTAGAGGTGCCTGGGTGGTTCAGTCATTAAGCGTCTGCCTTTGGCTCAGGTCATGATCTCAGGGTCCTGGGATCGAGCCCCCGCATTGGGCTCTCTGCTCAGCGGGAGGCCTGCTTCTCCCTCTCCTAATCTCCCTGCCTGTGTTCCCTCTCTCATTGTGTCCCTCTGTCAAATAAATAAATAGAAATCTTTTTTTAAAATGCTACAATTTTAAAAAATTGATGTAGAAATAAACTTCTCTCCCCCAAATCAGGAAAATCCATTGGAACATATCAATCACTTTTATAAGGAAACACCTGAAACAATCTTTGTTTTCTACTAACTTTGAAACAACTGAAAGTTACTAAAAATATCAGGCTTTACAAATAAATGATCAATACTGCCTCAGTGAAGACCAATATGCTTCACTGAAGCTTTCTGAAGGTTAGTAAGTTAATATTTAATTGACAAGAAAAAACTTATAATAAAATGTTTTTAATTATTAAAAAGACTTTTTTTTTAACTTTTTAATCCAATGCTCCAGAAGATTTTGAATTTTTAAATCACTAAGTCACGCAGCTATATCAGGCATGTAGAAGCTTTTTAAGAAACTGAAATAAAAGGACAAGAAAGTGTAGCCACTATACACTTGGAACTCACATAATGCATTACAGTTTGTAAAGATCCAATTTGTTATTTTTTAATCAAATAGTGCTTCTCATACCCTGGTAACAAATTAAAAGGCTGACATACACACAACATACATTAAAAATTATTACAAAAGCCACAGCACAAATTTTCAAGGAAAAGGAAAAGTAGATAAACTTCTTAAAATCAAGAGATGGTTTAAGCAATAAATGAAACTAATTAAATCTGGAAAGGAAGCTGGAAGTGACAGAAAATAATGGATTCAAAGCTAAATGCTTCTGGTTTAATAAAGCAATATTCAAGAAGCAACGATATGAAAGTCAAACTAGATTGTGAGGAGGCACATAAACTGTATAAGACAATTCCTTGTTAATTTAGTGTAGGAATAAATGTGAAAGTACCCAACAGAAGTCTCCTTTTTGACTTAGGAAATGATAGTCAACTGACAATATTAGTGACGATAAGAGACTCCTACATAAGTAAATACATACATGCACATGTGTATCTGTGTGCCTACATATACATTCACCCTTAAACATTGTATTGTAACTCAAAAAGCATACATGTACACTCTTTTGATAATAGGGCCAGTACTTTTTCTTTGAGCACAGGTCCAGTGATTAAATTTGAAGTGTCATTTCTTCCACAAGCCACCAAGAAAATATGTCACCTACAATTTATAGTTTTGGTTTCTTAAATGTAAAGTTAGAATTTAAAGACATTTGTGAAACACTTTGGGTCCAAAATCTGTTTAGAATTTTGTGATTTCTTTTCACATGGCAATCTTTTATAATTGTTTCACCTCCACCTAATTTGACAGAAATTATTTATTAGGAATTCACAAATCTTTCCAAAGTATTCTTTGTTCCCTATATAGCAATCAGATCATAGTATTCAATTAAATTATATAATTACAATTTCAAGTAAGACTGGCACAGAAACGTGTGGAAACAAACACAACTCAGGTCTTGGTAAGCATATGACTCAATTACCGAGAGAGTCTAGTAGTATACTAAAATGAAACCTAAACTAAGCCATTGTATATAGTGTGTTGGGGTGTCAGTAATTATGTTTTATAGAAAGAACTGAAAGAATCAGTAGAGGAACAAATTTTTAAAGGCAGGTTAAAACAAAGGAAAAGATTCATTAACAAAGCCATTATTGGAAAAGAACTGTCACAGTGTGTAAGTATGTGGACTTTCCCCACCATCCATGATGGAGTAATTGTTATCAGACTTGCTCTTGCCATACAAGACTGGGAAAGTTATTTTAAGCAACTATTTTCAGATATTGGACAACTGGATAGTCAGAATCATACTATAATCCCTGAAAGAAGAATTCATGATGTCGTCCTTAACTGTCTCAGCTCTATGTCTGGAAGCACACTGTAGACCACTGAGAAGCCCAAGCAGAACACAGTAGTCTCTAAGCAGAGAAGGTAATCAGAGTTTAGGGCTAGTGAGGTAACAAATATTTGTGAAGCAGAGTTCTGAAGAGGAGCAATCAGGCAAGATAAAAGGTATCCAGAGGTGCCTGGGTGGCTCAGTGGGTTAAGCCTCTGCCTTCGGCTCAGGTCATGATCTCAGGGTCTTTTGATGGAGCCCCACATCAGGCTCTCTCTGCTCAGCAGGGAGCTTGCTTCCCCCCTCTCTGTCTCTGCCTGCTTCTCTGCCTACTTGTGATCTCTCTTTAAAATAAATAAAAAAAATCTTAAAAAAAAAAAAAGATAAAAGGTATCCAAATTAGAAATGAAGTAAAATTATTTCTGTTCACAGATTTATAGGACTCCATATACACTCACAAAACCTGTTACAGCTAACATGTAAGTTCAGCAAAGTGGCAGGATTAAGAAAACAATACACAAAGCCTAGTTGTGTTTCTAAATGTTACCAATAAACAATATGAAAAGAAAATTAAGAAAACAATTCCATTTACAATAGTATCAAAAAGAATAAAATACCTGGGAATAAACTTAACCAAGAAGGTGAAAGACATGTACACAGAAAACTACAAAAAACTGCTTAAAGAAATTAAAGACGACAAAAATAAATGGGAAGGCATGCCATATTCGTGGATTGTAAGTCTTATTAAGATGACAGCATTACCCAAATCAATCTATAGATCCAATGCAAACTCTATCAAAATCTCAGTGATGTTTTCTGCAGAAACAGAAAAATTCATCACCAAATTCACATGGAATTTTTGCTTCAAAACAACTTTGAAATAAAAGAACAAGTTGGAGGATGAAAACATTTTGATTTCAAAACTTATTACAGGTGTACCTGGGTGGCTCAGCCATTAAGCATCTGCCTTCGGCGTGGGTCATGATTCTAGGGTCCTAGGATCCAGCCCCATAATGGGCTTCCTGCTCCTCGGGAGGCTTACTTTTCCCTCTCTCACTCACCCTGCTTGTGTTCCCTCCCTCACTGTCTCTCTGTCAAATAAAATCTTTAAAAAAAAAAAAAAAAATCCTATTACAAAGCTATAGTCTTTGAAATAGTGTGGTACTGGTATAAGAGCAGATACAAGGCAATGAAAGAGAACGGACAGCTCCAAAATAAAAAGTTGCATATATGGTCAACTGATTTTCAACAAGAGTAACAAGACCAATTTACTTCAAAGTTTACTAACAGTGAAGGGACAATATTAGTGTGAGAGCCAGCATACCTCGCCAGCTCCCCACAGATCTTTCTCCCCTTTGACAAATATTGTGTGACTCTATTTGTAAGAGGAGCCAATGATAGGCCAACTCATAGAGACAGATAGTATAATAAAGGTTACCAGAGACATGGGGAAGTGTGTCATGGAGAGTTATTATTTAATGGGTTCAGAGTTTCTGTTTGGGATCATGAAAAAGTTCTGGTAATAGATACTGGTGATGGCTATACAACTTTTTTTTTTTTTTTTGACAGAGAGAGGGAGATCACAAGTAGAAATAGAGGCAGGCAGAGAGGGGAAAGCAGGCTCTCTGCTGAGCAGAGAGTCTGATGCAGGGCTCGATCCCAGGACCCTGAGATCATGACCTGAGCTGAAGGCAGAGGCCTAACCCACTGAGCCACCCAGGCACCCCGGCTGCACAACATTTTAAATGAGCTTAAGGCCACTGAATTGTATACTTAAAAATGGCTAAAATGTTATATATATTTACCACAATTTTTTAAAAAATGGAATGGCATCTTTAAAGTGTTAAAATAAAAACCTTCAACCTAGAAAAAAAAAAAAACTTCAACTTACATCCAATGAGAAGGTTGTTATGGACAGAATGTCTCTAACAATCAGTGTCCCCTTGCCCCATAAATTATGTATTAAAGGCTTAACCCCAAATATGATGGTATTTGGAGACATGATAAGCCTTTGGGAAGTAATCTGGGTTAGATGAGTTATGATGTCAGTCCTTATAATGAGATTAGTACCAATATAAGAAGAGAAACCTGAGCACTTGTTTGCTCATGTCCACCCACATGCTCACATTCACTCTCATTCTCTTTTTCTCTCTCTCCCCCCAACCCTCTCTGCCATGTTGTGAGGACAAGGTGAGAAGGCAGCCATCTACAAGCTTTGGAAATTGACCTAACCAGACACCAACCATCCTGGCATTTGGATCTTAGACTTCTAGCCTCCAGAACTATAAGAAAATAAATTTGTTACTATGAGAAAATAAACTTCTGTTAAATATACCACTGATTCTATGGTATTTTGTTATGGCAGCCTGAACAAGGTCTTTTAAAAGCAGAGGCAAAATAAGTCATTTCCACATACAGTGCTGAGAGATTTTGTCCCAACAGAGCTGCACTACAGGAAGTGTTAAAATGAAGTTCTTCAGACTGAAAGAGACACCAGAAGAAATATGGAGGAAGAAAGAATACCAAAAATGGTAAATCAGTGGGCAAATATAAAAGATTTTTCTCTTTGTTTCTTAGTTTCTTTAAAGATAACTGATTATTTAAAGCAATATTAATAATTTACAATAAGGCCTGTAACATATTTGGAAATAAGATGTATGTTAACATTAATACAAAGGACTAAACACAAAGCAGTGTTTCAAGGTTATGTTACATGTAAAGTGACATACTACTAGTTCATGCAGAATGCAAAAACTTAATAATGCATACTGTAATCCCTAAAGGAACCACCAGAAAAAAACACTGATAAAAGAGATAAAACAGGTTTCTAAAAGTGTACTCAATCTAAAATATGAAGGCAAAAAGGAAGGGGAGGGGATATCAGATGGGAATTAAAAGGCAGAGATTACACATTGACAGAAATACACTATATTAACAAAACGAAGCATGAAGTTATATGGTCAACTCAATAGATGCCAAAAAAAGCATTAAAAAACTCTGAACAAGTGAGTATGGAAGGAATGTATCTCAACATAATAAAAGCCATATAACAAGCCCACAGCTAACATTATACTCAATGGTGGAAAGCTGAAAGCTTTTCCTTTAAGATCAGAAACAAGACAAGTATGCCCACTCTTTTCACTTCTGTTCAACATAGTATTGGAAGTCCTAGCCAGAGCAATTAGGCAAGAAAAAGATGAAAAAGGCATCCCAATAGGAAAAGATGAAATAAATTTGTCACTGGTGACATTGTCAGAGATGGGGACTGGAGTGAATGAAATGGGTGAAGTCCCTTCCCCCAAAAAAAGAGAAAGAAAAGAGAATCACATGAGAATTAAAAGCCAAATATTGTCAAGCTAGGTAAAATAAAAGCAAGAGCCAAATATATACATATGCAAGTGACACCCTTTATTTATTTTTAAATATTTTATTTATTTATTTGAGAGAGAGCACCCGTGGTGGGGAGGAGTAGAGGGAGAAGTAGACTCCCGCTGAGCAGGGAGCCCCATGCAGGGTTCAGTCCTAGGACTGAAGATTATCACTCCAAGATCATGACCTAGGTCCAAGGCAGATGCTTAACCAACTGAGCCACCTAGGCATCCCGACATGTGCAAGAGACAAACTTTAAATATAAGCTCACAAATATTAGGTTAAAAGTAAAGGGGATAAAATATGATGCACCATGCAAAACTAAGAAAACAGGGGCAGTGTTATTAATATCATCAAAGCAGGCTCCAGAATAAGGATTAGCACCAAGAAAAGAGGGACATTACATAACAGATAAAAACATCAATTCATCAAACACACATAACACTCTTCCATGTTTATGGATCTGCTTCAAAATAAGAGAAGCAAAAAAGTGACCAACATAAACACAAATTATAGATTGAAATGTTAACACTATTCTCAGTAACTGACAGAAGATACAGACAAAATTATTAGGAAGGATGAAGAAAATTGGAACACTATTAGCCCAATTTAAAACTCAAATGAAGGGGTGCCTGGGTGGCTCAGTTAAGTGGCTGCCTTCAGCTTGGGTCATGATCCCATGGGCCTGCGACTGAGCCCCACATTGGGCTCCCCTGCTCAGCAGGAGTCTGCCTCTTCCTCTCCCTCTGCTTGCCACTCTGCCTGCTTATGCTCTCTCTCTGTCAAATAAATAAATAAAATCTTAAAAAACAAAAACAAAAACAACTCAACTGAAATTTATAAAATACCAAACCCCAAAACTAGAAAATGCACATTCTTTCCAAGCATACATGGAACATTCATCAAGGTAGGCCACATTATGAGGCATAAAAATAAAGTCTTGAGAAATTTCAAAACTGAATTCAGTGTGTGTTTTTGACTACAACAAAGTTAAATTAGAAATCAGTAATAATGTAGTTCACCAAATAAATGACAAAGAGAAGTAGTATACACATTTTTAAGGATGATCACCCTGCATTGTTCTGGAAAGGTGCTAGAATAAGAACGAGAAAGAATACAGACTTACATATAAGACAGGGAGAATGTTTCATATATAACAAACTCTGTTAAAATGTATTATAACAGCAATAGCAGTAGTACTAACTGCTATCCATTTTATATATATTTATGATAGAAATCTCATCAACCTACATATCCAGAAACTGAGAGTACAATAATAGCTACCTTCATAATGTTGATCCTCAGGATTCTGAAGTACTTTCAGTGCACTTAAGTATTACGTCTTTTTACTGATTTCTAATTCTTAGACATATTAGGTAGAATCTGTTATATCAATGTGCAAGAGTCTGAAAGGCATCCATAGAACCGGACCACATATACTAGGAAAATAGCACGGCTATGAGGAGGCATAATCCTAAAATTATATAGAGTTAATTAGTAAAAACCTTTGGAGTATTCTGTATCAATTAGAGGTACCAAAAAATATTTGTAATATTAATACTAACCCCTCTGATTTAGTAATCCCACTCAAAGAATCAATCCTAAAATAAAGATGTTATCGAAGATTAGACTTAGGTATGATTGTTCATTCTAGCATTGTGTATAATTGTGAAAAATTTGAAATAATGGGAAGTGTAACAATAGATGTTATTATGGTATAGCCATAAAATGGGAGGCTATGTATCCATTTACAATTATGCATTTGAATAATTTTTAAAGATATTCACAATATAAAGCAAATAAAATGAAAAAATAGGATATCAAACTATAAAGCATTATTTGTGTTATATATAAATATGTTGGATGTTGGCATGTTTAAATATTCATATAAAAATGGAGTAATATCACCAAGACTGAAATTAAAGATGATTTTAATTTCCTTTTACTTATACATTTCCAGATTAGTATTTCTACAATGTGCATATTTTACTGTTAAAATCAGTAAAGTTTTTAAGTTACATGCAGTTTAACGACTGAATATAATGTATAATAAAATGAGTAAGGCCTCAGAAACCTCATTGGAGTAATACAGTTTAAAATTCCCATCAAAAATAGGTTATACAGTCAGAATGGCTAAAATTAACAAGTCAGGAAATAACAGATGCTGGTGAGGATGCGGAGAAAGGGGAACCTTCCTACACTGTTGGTGGGAATGCAAGCTGGTGCAACCACTCTGGAAAATAGCATGGAGGTTCCTCAAAAAGTTGAAAATAGAGCTACTCTACGACCCAGCAATCGCACTACTGGGTATTTACCCTAAAGATACAAACATAGTGATCTGAAGGGGCACGTGCACCCAAATGTTTATAGCAGCAATGTCCGCAATAGCCAAACTATGGAAAGAACCTAGATGTCCATCAAAAGATGAATGGATAAAGAAGATGTGGTATATGTGTATACACACACATACACACACACACACACACATACATACAATGGAATACTATGCAGCCATCAAAAGAAACGAAATCTTGCCATTTGCGACAAAATGTAGATGGAACCAGAGGGTATTATGCTTAGCGAAATAAGTCAATAGGAGAAAGACAACTATCATATGATCTCCCTGATATGAGGAAGTGGAGATGCAACGTGGGGGGTTTGGGGTTAGGAAAAGAATAAATGATGAAACAAGATGGGATCAGGAGGGAGACAAACCATAAGAGACTCTTAATCTCACAAAACAAACTGAGGGTTGCCGGGGGGAGTGGAGTAGGGAGAGGGTGGTAGGGTTATAGACATTGGGGAGGGTATGTGTTATGGTAAGTGCTGTGAAGTCTGTAAACCTGGGGCTAATAATACATTATATGTTCATAAAAAATAAAAAAATTATAAAAACAAAACCAAAAACAACTTTCAGCACTCACAACATTTTGGTGACTATCTTTCCAGGCTTTGTTCTATGCATACTTTTCCTTATATATATTTATTTCTTTATTTTTTTATATAAAACACGATCCAACTATAGATACTATATGATAACCTGCTCTTTCACTTAATATAATGTGCATATTTTTTGAAGCATTAAATATTTTCCCCAATGGCATTTAAATAACTGCAAGAATTTCCATCATAAAATTAAGCCGACCCACACTGTACTTGTTCACACATCATTGTCCAGAATGTGTGCCCAGGCAGATAAGAGACATTCAATAAAAGCATAATAATTAAATTTTTTAAAAATAGGTTATAAATGACTAAAGAAATTTCTCATTGAAATGATAATTATGTATCAACACATCTACATAACTAATTGTTATAAACTATGTAATGAGACAGTAATATCAAAGATGATTTAGTAAAATGCCATAGGCTGTTAGAAAAAGGCAGGTTACATAACAAAAAATATTAAATACACAAACATACATACACAAATGAACATAACTGATATATTAACCTAAGACCATTATAACCGAGGTCAATTTTTGCTCCAAGATCCCCTAGCACTAGGTGTCTGAGTAGAAATGTGACTAAGAGTATCTCAATTATTTCAGATTCAGTTACAGATAACAATCGTAATTCTAGTTTGCTTCTCTCTTCACAAAAGTGACTCCACATAGAGGGGGAAAAAGGGAGGAAAAGAGCTTTTATTGAATGATTAAATAAATAGGATATTATATCTCCTCTTGTTTAATGTAGATACTCTCAATTAACTTCCAAAACAAATCTGAAAAGGTGTTTTAATTTTATAAGATGAGGACAAAGAAGTTAGATAATTTGTTCAATGTCTTACAGTTAAAAGAAAGGATTTAAAGATCTAATGTTACATCTGTAAATCAGTCCACAGTCTTTCCAGTGTCCCAAAGTCTCTCACTAGGGTGAAAATTCCAAATAATATAATGTACAAATCATGCTGTTTCTTTTTCCAGTTAGTAAATATCTTCAAAAGTTCTATACGTTCTCAAAGGGGGAAATAAGGCAACAAGAGAAGAAAAGCTATTAGAGAGTAGGGCCACCTCTGTCTCTCCTCTCTAGGTCTGATTTAAAGAAGAAAGAAGAATTAAGAAGAAAAAGGACAAAAGTAACAAATGTGGAAGAAAGAAGAGGAAGGGAGAAAAAATAAGAATAGAAGAGAGTGGAAAAAGGAAAAGAATGATAATGTCCAAAGCCGTATTTCTTTATAGCTAGTTGCTGAAAGGGGAAATTGTCAGGGGTGAAGAGGAACACAAGCAGTCAGAAAGAGAGATGATTGCCAGCTTCAGAGTCAGCAAAAATGAACAGAGAGTCACAAAGACAGAGGGAAATGGCTATACAAACACAGGAAAGAGAGACAAATCTCAAAAAGCAGAGAGAAAGGGGGAGAAAGGAATAGCAGATAGACAGAGAGAAGTAGAGTCAAAGTTAAGATGAAGACAAACAACCATCACCACCCGCCCACACCACCAGCTGAAGCAAGGTACAGAAACTTAAATGTATTTGGGGCCTTGTCAGCACCTACTTGGTGGACAGCAGCTCAGTTAATTTATCTTCCTTCACAGTGATGACAGACCTCCAGTTTTTTCCCCCATTTATGGGGAGGGAGAGTGAGAGGGCCAGAGAAAGTGAAGAATTAGAGGAGATAAATTTATTATAAAAATTATTTCATGAATGTCAAAAAAAAGGCATAGGAATGAATAAAAATCGCAACAAATGAACCAATTCCTTTGAGCTTCTTTGAAGTGATCTTTAACCATTAATAGCTAAGTAATTCTCAAGTTTTGATTAGTAAATCAGATCAAATCACTTTCCTACTTAAAACCCTAAAATGGCTTCCTTTTATAATTAAGATAAAAATTCAAACTTTTTACCACCAACCTAAAAATTGTACTTGGTCCAATCCCTGTCTACCTCTTTGATCTCATTTTGCTTAATCTCCCCCTTCTCATTATGTCACAGCTTTCCTTCTCTTGACTACGACCAGCTGGTTTACACTTTGGAGCACGGGCTTCTTCCTCTGCCTGGTATGTTCTTAATGGATTCTCACATAGCTAACTCCTTCTCATCACTCAGATCTTGATTCAAATATTACACCTTCTCAAAGTGGCTTGCTTTGATTACCCTATAAAAAAATTCCTATTCTACCCAATGCCCCCAGTTATTTTCTATCCTAACACCTTGTTTTTTTCTATAACATTCATTAATCTATGGAAGTATTTTAATTATTTAGAAAGTTGGCATATGTTTACACATGAGAATATAAGCTTTAAGGGCAACAATGTTATTCCATATTTATAGCTAAATGCTCAAAAAATATATATAGGTGCTCAATAATGGTGCCATATACACACACACACACACACACACAAATATATACACACAAACATACAAATATGTTCAAAAAATGGAATAAACAAATGAAAAAGTACAGTATGATTTTATGCTATAAATAAGAGACAAGTAAAAAATAATCCCTTGCAGGATCTTGACAAACAACTACCAATTGTCATAGTTGAAAATTCCAATCCTTAGGGGCGTCTGTGTGGCTCAGCTGGTTAAGTGCCCGACTCTTGATTTTGGCTCAAGTCATGATCTCAGGGTTGTGAGATTGAGCCCCACCTGGGGCTCTGTGCTGGAGGTGTAGCCTACTTAAGATTCTCTTTTTCACCTCTCCCTTTGCCCCTCCCCCTGCTTCCCTCCCTTAAAAAAAAATTTAAACACATAAATAAATAAATAAAAAGAAAACAGGCCACATCAGCCTTATTTGAAGAAAGTTTAATACATCATGATGCTTACTAAACAAGGAACCTTATTTTAATTTCTTGGATGATAAATCTCAAACTACTCAATTAGGTCTAAAAATCTTTTTAATTGACAGATTTTAATTATAACGATATATGCTTAGCAATCACTGTAATAGATGCAAATCTGTACACTAATCAGATCCTCAGTTCTTGAAATTAGATTAGTGTTCTCAACCGAACATATGTCCTATGTGTTGCTTAGAGAAAGCCAAGATCATTTTTTTAAACCTATTTTAGTGGAAGCATTAAAATTTTAAAAACCCACTCAATTACTAATATGCAATATACTCAAAGCTGAAAGAAGTATTAAACATGAAACAGGAATGGAACAAAAAGCCTATTCATACACTCTTGAAAAGTAAGCCTTATGAAGAAGCGGAGTTTTGTGAAGACAGTACACTGCATACAGTAAGGGTTCCATATCACTACCCTTTTTTAAACTTTCTCATCTTATAAAACATGAATGATATTTGAAAACTTGCAAGTGGTATTTCAAAGAGTTAGAATCAGCACAGACTAAGTCATATAAAATTAAAAAGCCTGAACACAGAAACAGAATAGTTTGCTAGTCTCAAATTCTGAGGTCTGCATTTTTCTTTCCTTTGCTCTAATTCTATTCCCCAAGATACATGCAATAAAGAGAAAAAAGTAACTCCCACTAAAATATGTTACTCCCATTTTCTTCACTTCCTCTTACCTCTGCATTCTTTAAGAACTTACTATAATATGATGAACATCAGGCTTTACCAAGTTTGAAGCAGATATTTGGATGAATTCTTGAATTTTTTAATTATCTGGGTAAGCCAGACAATTAAAAAAGCAGCAACTCTAAAAACAAAATACTCTTTCTACTAATAAAAAGCAACAATCAAAAAAGCCACCTATATTCAAACACAGTATAAAATATCATGTATCTACATATCATATATCTACATAAAACACTGATGATTCCTCTCAATTATATTCAAATGAATAAAAGCAATTTCCAAGGAAGTAGCATACAGCTTATGTACCTTGAATTCACTGAAGAAAAACAGATAACGTATTTTCATATATAAATTGTATAATCTCTAAAATACGACCAAGGAATCTTAATCAAAATCCAAACAAATAAAATATTATCAATTCTATTTTATTGAGAACCAAAGCTCCTACATAATACATGCAAGAATTTTAAATTTGTGAAAGCAAGTGTCAAGTACTACACACAATTTCCATACACAGCAGGTAGTAAAGCAAGAAAAGAACTGACACAGTTACCCTCCTTAAAAGAGACATACAATGGAGAACTGTTATACAGCCCTAGCGTACTACAGATCTATGCATTAAAGATGTTGTGGCTATTAACAGTTTAAACCTTTACTGTATTTTGCTAATTGGTACATAGAACTTTAAAGCTTTTGAAAGATAAAACAGTCCAGTCAGTTCAATTCTCCAGCATTGTTCAAGTATTCCAAGTAGGAACAAAGAGGAAAATAAATCTGCTTTAATTGCTGAAGAATCACAGATAATAGAGATGGCTGAATACTGTAGAGGAAAGATCTTTTGTTCCTTAAACAATTTTAATATAGAAAGATCATTCTCTATTTTAAATTAAATGGTTCCTGTCTGCATATAAAAAATACTATTAACATCTATTTCATCCGTAAGTACTTAATAAGTACAAGTTTTATATAACTTGAAAATATGTGAAAGTAACTTAATTGGAAGTGTGTTTCAGACAATGAAGTTATGAACTTAATATAATTTTATTTAAAATAACTATACAAAAAATTATCTGACTTGTTCTAATCAATATTAAATGTAAGAGTTAATTGAAGTTGTTTTAAATTTAATATGCTATTAATGAGAGAAGAAATACTTCTATTTCAAATGATTAATTTACTCTACTTAAATTAAGAGCATGTTTCATCTATAAAAATAAAAATAAGCTATTTTAGTATTAGTCCATATGCTTACATATGTGTCATGTGATATGAACATTAATTTAATAACCTAAACATATAAGTAATCACTTATGTGATTAATATTATTGGTAAAAATACATTTACTGATTAGCCTATCCCAAATGTGTAGGAAGAACATTTACTTCTAAGCCATACCAAATCTTTACATTTTTCATTACTTCATAGTTTTTGATATTTTCCAAAATCTGTATCTCTTCCCTCTCCCTCCTCTCTATCTCTCCATCTCTCCCTCTCTCTTTCTCACACATACACACACACATACAGACAAACACATACACATACAATAGTGCCTGAAAAAAAGCCAATTAAAGAATGGCCATTTCACTATAAAATTTACACTTCCAAAATCATCAGTCATTACTTCTTTAGAATTTTAACCAATAATATTGCTACAATTTTAAAGGATATTCAACAATTTTTTCAGTAACTAATGAACCACAGAGAGAAGTACATTGTAAAAAAAAAAAAAAGACAAAACTATAGTTGTTTTTAAAACATAAAATTATATTGCAAACTAACATTTATATTTAGTCAATGCTTTTTCTCTTTTTATTTTAATAGTCTCATCTAAATACAAGATTATAAATGAGCATCTGTAGACTGAAAAACATGAAGAAACATTATTCCATATTTAGTGAAAGTCTTAAAGAAAAAAAACCCCAAATGCTAAACTGCCACCATGGAAGGTTCTCAAAGACTGCTATTCTTTGATGTAAAATGAAATACTACTTAGTGAATAAAACATAAAAACTCCTGTCTACCCTTCAAAGAGACATATCCTTTGACCCAGTGCTCCAGACTAAAGCCTTGAAATTTTTGCACAAGAATGCTGCGTGAGGAAAGTCCAGACAAAACAGACACTTGAGATGCTGGAAGGCTGTATAACCCCAATTGCAGACACTAGTCCTTCCAATAATCTAGCAAAGATAGCGCTGCCATGCACCAAAAGTAATCTCACCAAAGGAAAACTGACCCCCCACCCCCACCAAAAAAGCAAGCAGTCAAAGCAAATCTAAGCCTTTAACTTAGGTTTATCTTTTCGTGCTGGTCATTTCTTAAATGACTGATTTTTATTTCATGTTTGCAGACTTATGAAAGTTTTAGCATGTTAGGAAGCAAAAACAACATAAAACAAATGCTTGTGTAGCAAACATGATTGTTTCATTTTCTGAAGGCTTGCAAACATTATTCATTTTCACAAATTTCTTAGAGCAAGTTCAAGTAATGAAAAAATTTTAAACCTATTAAAGTGACGAAAAAATTCTCTTAAATAACTTTTGCTGCTCACAGACATTCTAAAACAGCAATACTATCACCCAACTGACTGACTGAGCTACTATACCATGTACTTAATCAAACAGTAATTATATACAGCAAATTATCAGCAAGTAACAAAGCTTTAACTGCTGTGTTACTGCTCTTTGGAAGAAACCGACAAGTAGTAAAATAACAAATTGGTAACATTCAGAACACTTACTCTATTTTACATGCACACCTTATTTTTAAAGATATAAATACAGGCTACTTAAAATGTCCAAAATATGTATTAGGATCTTACATTAATAGTGTATACTGCAATTTCTCAAGAAAAAGCTTAGAAACAATACTCATCCCTCCCCCTCAATCAACTGTATTATAAACTGCTCAATAAAGTTTCCTTTTTCATATGCATTTGTGTTGAGGATGCATGGATAACCATAATACTTTTTTGTAAGATTTAAAACAGGTGGTACTTAATAGGTTTTAAGAAAACAAGCCGTTCAAATTTACATATATGCCTAGCACACACAAGTGCCCAATAAATGTTTACTGAATAAGTAAATGAAAAATGAGGAAAATATGACAGCCAACATAATTTTACGGGATATACTAATGCTCAAGTTATTAAAGCTCATTTTACATTTTTTATTAATAAATTGAAATAATTCTTATAAGGGTATTTTTCTACTTTTGTGTATAGTTAATATATAACTGTGACAAACAGGAGTGTTATTTAAAAGAGGTAATAAAAATGATTAAAAACAAACAAAACAAATCAAAAATGTACCTATGGAGGTTTAATGTATGTTTTGGTTGTTCTATGGGGAATATCTACAAAAAATCTTTAAAGAGTACTGAAAATTTAACTTCTTTTTGTAGTCCAAGTGAATACAGAAAGACAACATTTCACGGGACTTGGGTTTTCAACAAATACACTGAAAGGAGATGAAGGAAGGTGGCATAAAAGGAGAAAAGTTACTCTCTTAATAAAGCACAGATGCAAAAACATTTTTCACCCAACCTCCATGGCACAGCAACTCCTACAACAAAAACTAAGGACCAAAAAACCATTTGTAAGCTTTACTTATTATTTCTAGGAAGTATCTCATATTTGGAAATAATAATGGTGCAACCCATGAAAAGCTTTTTTTCTTAACACTGTGCTTCTACATAAATGGACAAGATTATTTTAAAATGCTGTCATCTACTCCTTTTGGTATTTAAAATTTTACCAGTTCATTTATTAGTAAATGAAAAAGAGAGCTTATGCACAAGAGAAGACATTCTTAACACTGACCACTTAGAGGGGCGCCTGGGTGGCTCAGTGGGTTAAGCCTCTGCCTTCAGTCATGGTCTCAGGGTCCTGGGATCAAGCCCCTCATGGAGCTCTCTGCTCAGCAGGGAGCCTGCTTCCCCTTCTCCCTCTGCCTGCCTCTTTGCCTATGTGTGATCTCTCTCTCTGTCAAATAAATAAAATCTTAAAAAAAAAACAAAACTGACCAATTAGAAATTTACCATGTGCTCTGCCAAAAAAAAAAAGTATTATTAACAGTAATCCAGGAAATACAATTTTATTCTCTGAAGATTTGTTTTCAAGTATGTCAACACTGTATACAGTTCTAAAATTAGGGAACTTACTCTTTACATTAGAAAATGCCAGGCAGATTTACCCCTTCTACATTCTATGTCTTAAAAAGAAATCAGAAAATATGTTGTCAATATACAACTGATGCCCAGAATAAAACATTTTATTAAATTCGGCCTGTCAGATGTGATAGCAAAAAAAAAAAAAAAAAAAATTAAGCTTCATTTGATTAACATGCTGTTTGAGCTAATCTAAGAATAACAGTTAAAAATAAAAACAGCATATATTTAAGATGAAAGAAATGAAACATGACTTGGTAACAGTACAAATAAAAAAGGATCCGAGGTTTTAGCTCTCCCTGAAATCCACACTAAGAAAGCAGTATGAGAACCTAAATTTTAAGGTGTTTTACTAGAACTGCTGAGATTAAAAGGAATAGGGGCAAAAATCCCTGCCATACCCTGCACCATACGTCTGGAGTATCATAAGAAATCCTGGCAACAACATTTAAAAGGGATTCAGTCAAACTGGAAAACAATCAAGATGATGAATTAATTGGAACTCATGTGTAATGAATCAAAGCCCTGAGGATGTTTAACCCAGAAAAGAGAAGACTTAGGATAATGATTATCAAACACTTTGGCCTCAGGACTCCTTTATATAGCTTAAAAATTACTGAGACCCCAATGAGGTTTTATTTACATGAAATATTCTATAGATATTTACCATATAAGAAATTAAAATGGAGAAAAATGAAAATATATACTTTAATTATTATATCTACATAAATAACATTGTAATGAAAAATAACTATATTTTCAAAAACTAAGAGTGGCAATGATTTGCATTTTTGAAAATCTCTAATATCTAGCTTAATAAAAGACAGATGAATTCTAACATCTGTTCCTGAATTCAAACTGTTGGGCTAAGTTGTCTTGGTTTCAATAAATGAAGAAAATCCATCCTCAGATATGTAATTAGAAAAGGGAGCAATATTTTATTTTTATTTTTTTTTAAGATTTTATTTATTTATTTGACAGAGATCACAAGTAGCCAGAGAGAAAGGGAAGCAGGCTTCCTGCTGAGCAGAGAGCCTGATTCGGAGGCTCCATCCCAAAACCCTGGGATCATGACCTGAGCTGAAGGCAGAGGCTTTTTTTTTTTTTTCTTGACAGACAGAGATCACAAGTAGGCAGAGAGGCAGGCAGAGACAGAGAGAGGAGGAAGCAGGCTACCAGCTGAGCAGAGAGTCCGATGCGGGGCTCGATCCCAGGACCCCAGGATCATGACCTGAGCCGAAGGCAGAGGCTTTAACCCACCCAGCCACCCAGGCACCCCAAGGGAGCAATATTTTAGTAGCCTTAATATTTTCGTACCCAGTTACATTAAATTCACTGTTCTTTCTTGCACTTTAAATGAAACTTCTACCCATGCATGATTTTATAATATCATACATTGGTCGTATGGAAAAGACTATTTCATAGAGGCATGCACATCTTCCAATTGTTAGCATATTTCATTACACGATATTTTAAAAATCACAGTCATTAATACCACCACCAACCCTATTAGAACAGTCTTTAGGTATTAGAAAGATGTCAAGCTCAATCAGATTAAGGGCTAGAATCAAGACCTACAAAAATTCTAATTTTCACTTGAAAGTCTGTAGTTTACTATTGGCAATGCTTCCTTGAAGTTAGTTTTTGAGAAAATGTCTGCCATGTGCTGAAAATTGAATAACCATCATTTGTCTGTTATCTATTACTGTTTTTTCACTTAAAAGGTGTTCCATGAAAAATGTGGCTAAATTCAGTTTGCAACAGCAACTCAATCACACAGGTGCTTTGGTTGAGACAACTGTGGTACTTTAGTATGCAGCAAAAGTGTTTTATGTATATGACTTCTCTTCTGTTACATGCGACATAAAAAGATGGTGACGCAGCACTGAAATTTTTAAAATTAGTAATTTTTGCTGACTCATCAAGGACATTAAATGAAATTGGGTTTTTTAAAATCATGAATGCAAGAAAGTGAAGAGTAAAATGACTAGCAGCACAGATGTACCAAAATTGTTTTTGTACCTTAAATGTAAATGGCAACACATCTTTGTATAATTTTAAAAATAGTTTGATTTATGGACTCTTATGAGGGTCCATAATGCCCAGACCATTCTTTTTTTTTTTTTTTTTAATATTTTATTTATTTATTTGACAGAGAGAGGTCACAAGTAAGCAGAGAGGCAAGCAGAGAGAGAGAAGGGGAAGCAGGCTCCCTGCCAAGCAGAGAGCCGGATGCGGGCCTTGATCCCAGGACTCTGAGATCATGACCTGAGCCAAAAGCAGAGGCTTAACCTTAACCCACTGAGCCACCCAGGAGCCCCTGCCCAGACTATTCTTTGAGAACCCCTGAGTTAAGATGACCAAAGAGCTGTTTTCAAATATACAGAAGGCTGTCATGTAGGGGAAAAAATGGCATGCCCTACATAAAAAGGCAAACCTTGAGTCAATGGATATTAGTTATAAAGAAGCAGATTAGCAGGGCACCTGGGTGGCTCAGTTGGTTAAGGGTCTGCCTTCGGCTCAGGTCATGCTCCCAGGGTCCTAGGATCAAGACACATATCCGGCTCCCTGCTCAGCAGGGAACTACTTCTCCTTCTGTGCTCTCTCTCTCTCTCTCCCTCAAGTAAATAAAGAAAAAAAAATTTTTTGAGGATTTTATTTATCTATTTGACAGAGAGACACAGACACAGTGAGAGAGGGAAAACAAGCAGGGGGAGCGGGAGAAGAGTAGCAGGGTCCCCATGGAACAGAGAGCCCAATGCGGGGCTAGATCCCAGAACCCTGGGATCATGACCTGAGTCGAAGGCAGGCACCTAATGACTGAGCCACCCAGGAGCACTCAAGTAAATAAATAAAATCTTAAAAGAAACAAACAAACACCAAATAAGGCTCTGAAAAAAGAACACATAATCAAGATACAGAAGAGTTATATCACCCCCACCAAATTACCTAATGCCCTTTTTTGAATATTCTGCTTCCTACATCTGACCTTGACAACAGTGATCAATTTTCTGTCCCTAGAGTTTTGCCAGTTCTAGAATGCCAAATAAATGGAATCACACAGTTGGTAGCCTGTGAGTCTGGTTTCTTTTACTTAATATATGCACTGGAGATTGATCCATATTTGTTATTAATTGCTGAGTAAAAGTTTATTGTATAGGGGTACTGAAGTATAGTTGGGGTGTTTCCACTTATTGGAATTATAAATAAAGCTGTTAAAAACACGCACATGCAGGATTTTGTGTGAACATAAGATTTCATTTCACTTCATTTCACTTGAGTAAATACAGGAAGTGAGACTGCTGGGTCATATGGCAAGAATACATTTAACTCTATAATAAACTAACACACTCTATTCCAAAATGGCTGTCATTTTGCATTCCCACCAGCACTGTATGAGAGTTTCAGTGGGTCTGCATCCTTGCTAGCACTTGGTATGGTCAATTTTTTTTTTAAGCCATTCAGATATATGTGTAGTGGTATCTCAGTGTAGTTTTAATATTCATTTCCATAATCACTAATGAGCATCTTTTCATACGCTCATTTGCCATTTGAATATTTCCTGAGTAAAGTTCTCATTTTTATTTGACTTAAAATCATATTATTTAGTTTTAAATGTTGTTGACTTTTTGGATGCAACTCCTTTATCAGGTAAGTGTATTTACTGTAAATATTTTATCCTAATCTGTGCCTTGTCTTTTCTTTCTCTTAACAATCTCAAAGAGTAGAAATTTCTGACTATAAGGAAACCCAACTTTGTATTTTCTTTTTTTAAAGTAGGCTCCACACCCAGCATGGAGCCCAGTGTGGGTCTTGAACTCATGACCCTGATATCAAGACCTGAGCTGAGATCAAGAGTCAGACGGTTAACCAGCTGAGCCACCCAGGCACCCCCCAACTTTATAGTTTTTTAAAAAATGGATTGTACTTTGGTCTGTATCTATAAAATATATGTCTAAGGGGCACCTGGATGGCCCAGTTAGTTAAGCATCAGCCTTCAACTCAGGTCATGATCCCAGGATTCTGGAATCAAGCCCCACAATGGGCTCCCTGCTTAGTGGGGAGTCTGCTTCTTCCTCTCTCCCTGTCCCTCCCCCAGCTTGTACTCTCTCTCACTTACTCACTCTACTCTCTCTCTCTCAAATAAATAAATAAAATCTTGGAAAAAAAAATAGTAAAATAAAATATATGTCTAACCCAAAATTACAAAGAGTCTATCCTACATTCTCTTCTACCAGTTTTATACTTCTTAGTTTTACATTTACAACTATGAGTTTACATTTAGAACTTTGAGTTAATTTTTGCATATGGTACAAAGTATGGATGAAGGGTTTTTGTTTTGTCTTGCATTTGGATATACAATTGTTCCATCTTCATTTGTTGAAAAGACTTATTTTTTTCTCAGTAAGAAATAGCTTTCTAATAATTATGGCTGGTAAGTAATATAAAGAGTAGCCTCAAAAGAAATGAAAACGAGTTATCTGGAAATTTTTAAACAGAAGTTTGAAAGCCAGGTGTTCAGTCTAATAAAAAAAGAAGATTAAATTATCTTTCCAAATCAAAGTCCCCATCCACGGTTTCACTTTCTGCAGTTTCAGTTACCCACAGTCAACCACTGTCTGGAAGCTAATGATTCTCCTTCTAACATAGCTGTCTGAAGGTCAATAGTAGCCTAACACTATGTCACAATGCCTACATCATTCACCTGACTTCATCTTATCATGGAGGCATTCTACTATCTCACAGCATCACGAGAAAGGTGAGTACAGTCCAGTAAGAAATTTTGAGAGACCACATTCACATAACTTTTATTAGAGTATACTGTTATAATTATTCTATTATTGTTGTTATTAATCTCTTACTGTGCCTAATTTATAAATTAAACTTTATCATAGGTATGTATGTATAAATAAAACATAGCATATATAGAGTTTGGTACTATCTGTGCTTCAGGCATCCACTGGGGGTCTTGGAATGCATCCCCAGTGGATAAGGGTGAGGGGGGCTACTA
The DNA here is from genome assembly GCA_004024625.1 of Mellivora capensis. Taxonomy (NCBI): domain Eukaryota; kingdom Metazoa; phylum Chordata; class Mammalia; order Carnivora; family Mustelidae; genus Mellivora; species Mellivora capensis. The sequence continues at coordinate 21,847 of PISX010001451.1, read as the reverse complement.
CATATTTTTAGAATAATTATTGTTCAAAATGCAAATATAATCAACTCCAATTACTTAATATTTCTGGAAATATCTTCAGCCAATTGTCTTGTCATTATGCTATCAACTCAACCTTTCATCCAGTAGGTAGTGTGTGGGAACAAGAAGACCTGAAACCTCTATCAACATTATGTTACCTATTTGATTATTTAATATTTGCATTTTAATATAAACCTAAATGAATGGCTAAAACTCATGTTTGAAAACTACCTATGGGTTTTAGTTATCTGTTTAAATATTACTTCAGTAACTATGAATAATTTATAAGTAAGACTTGAATTGATTTCAGCTGGAATAGACATTTTGACTAATACACTTCAAGAAAGACATAACAAAGCTGGGAAAAATCTATACAGGGCAACAAAATTCATTGAAAGTATGCAACTGATTTAGTAAGAAAAAAAACAAAACTCAAAGCAGTCTGTTTACCTCTCTGGTAAGACTCATAGCATCTTGTTTAGAGCAAGAGACTGCTACCTCACTTATTCTTCAAACTAGAAAGAAAAGAACTTAGAACCATTACTAATAAACTCTATAAAACTTGAAAATCTTATGAAGAGTGAATCCCACAATATTAAAACAAGAAGGCAACCTCTTGGGGTTTAAAAATGGTCACTGGAAAAATTAAAATAGCACCCTCATTAATTAATGAACATATGGCATGTGTAAATCATCCTTCTCTTACACACATACCATCTCACTTCTTTTATACTTGACTAAGCAAGTGGCGTTTGATTAATACTTGAAGAGCAGGTAGAAGGTCCCTGGATAAGAGCTAGGGGATTGGTGAAAAGCATCTCCGTAGAGTAAACTGGAATGTGAATGCCCTGAAGCAGGGAAAGGAATAGCAAGTTCCAGGCTTGGTGTGGCTGGAGCACAGTGTATAAAACACAGCAGTTTGACAAGATAAACCTAGGAAGGAAGGCAGGACTTTAATCATGTAAGACCTTGAAAACTATGCAGGGATTTTAAAGTTTACTTTTAGGTCAGTAAGAAAACCTACAGTTCTTACACAAGAAGTGACAAAACCAGAGTTTAAATAACTATCCTGTTTATCCTTTGGAAAATGAATTAAGGAAGATTAAAGTATCTATAAAGATCAATTTAAAAACTACTGCAGCAATCTAGGTGAAAGATGATGGTAGCAGCCTAAACTAGGATGACAGCAATGTCAGCAAGCAGAACTAAGAGGCAGTTTAAAGATAAAACTAACCAGCCTTAAGCATAAGATCAGAGTTTTCCAAACTACCTATCCATTGTCTGTCTGTTTACTTATCTATTTATATACCTGTTTATATCTTTAGTGGTATAAACTGTTTATATCTTTAAGTGTGACCTATTATTTAAACTATGCTTACAGTCAAAATTGAGAGATTAAAAAAATGTATAAATGGATGAAGAGTATTTAAAAAACACACCCATATATTTAATAATGATAAACCAGATAAAAATGGAAGCACACGTATACTATTACATATTTTTACAAGTCTTAGATATTACAAAATTTATGCTATTTTACAATGTAAGCATAAATAATAAATTGCATCTAAAGTAACATCACACATAAAAATTTTAAGTGATGGTACCATAATTCTATCTGCTAATTAACAGAAATTTATTTGTTGTTAGTTGTAATCTCTCATGCATAATGTAGAAATGTAATGTGTGTGTACATACACATATACACATACAGTAACAACAATAATTAGTTTCATAAAAACCCAATATACTTAAGTTTAGGTACTACCTGGTAAGTGTCTTAACAACTTAATTAAACAGGAGTATAGTGAGAAAATAAAAAACTATACATATTCATTTATATTTATATTCATATTTGTGTTCAATTCATATACATTAATTTAAAATGTTCTGATTGCTTATAAACACAAAAATGACGGCTTTTGTAATTTTATCTGTTAATATCTGCATATGACTTAATATTTGTGTATAATGCTTAACACAAATTATCTTTTTGTGATTAATTTTTCTGTTAAAATGTATATACAATCTAGAAATTTAAATTCAAATCACTCTCCTGGAAGAACCCAAAACACCATTCTGAAAAGATACTGTACAAAAAGAACCCTGAAGGCAGAATCATAGCAAAGTAATAATAGAAAATTCTTACCAATTTTTCATCAACTGTTATAAGTTGCCTGTCTTGAGCTTGGTCCTGTGCCAGCCTCCATGTGGAAGTGCTTAATGACCTGCAGTGCAAGACTGTAAGTTAAAAAATGATCCATGCAATGAGAAAAGAGAGGCAGACAAATCTTACATAAATGAGCTACTTTAACAATATCTGTCTTATAAAACAAAAAAGAATAGAAAGAAAGAGAAGAGGGCACAGAAATCCTTTTTCTCCCCAATTAGTTCTGTCTGCTGAGTTTTTGGCAGACTCACTTAAGAGTTCACAACAGGCTGCACTTTAAGTCAGTCTACAGGCTCTCTGCACAGAAAAGCCGCCAGTGACAAGTACCAAACTCCGTCAGTGTACAGTAGCTGGTCTGTCACTCTTATGATGAAAAATGCAAAGCCGTATCAATCCTTCTAGAATGCTGATTCCTAAATGACCACATCAGAAAGAAAAATTAAATCTCAATCATATACTTCACGGCTGAAAGTATCATAGAATTAAATTATATAATGTTGACAAAGTTTCTAATTTTGAAACACTAATTTCACTTAACACTCTAATTTCACACAATGCTCAAGATTTACTCTAATTTCAAAACAAAAGTAGTTTAAATAGAAATGATTTCTATAATCATTTTATTTTATTTTTTTAGAGATTTTTATTTATTTATTTGATAGAGAGAGGGAACATAAGCAGGGGGAGTAGGAGTGGGAGTAGGAGTGCTCTGCAGGGAGCCTGAGGCGGGATTTGATTCCAGCACCCTGGGATCATGACTGGAGCTGAAGGCAGACACTTAACGACTGAGCCACCCAGGTACCCTTTATGATCATCTTAACTAATGTTATTAGTTTAGTCCTGTATCTCATTCACAGAACTGAAGAAAGTCTAAACAGTTAAAACAGAAATACTAAGTCAGAAATAAAATGGGAACCAAAGCTAGCTCCTTTATATTAGCATCATCTGACCCTCATCCCAAAGAAATTACTTAAAGCTAACAGGTTTTTTGGTTTTTTTTACTTCATATATACATTGTACTCTCTATTAACCAATACTGTACTGTTGCTGATCATTAAATTTAACATTTTACATTTTCCAAAATATTAAGCCATCTTATGTGGATTTCTCTTTTGAAAGTTAGTTTATACAATCATGACTCAAATTTCAAAACCAACAGAATATACAGTATTCTTTCTTCTTTATTTCTTTTAAAGATTTTATTTATTTATATGAGAGAAAGAGAAAGCGAGCAGAAGCTAGGGGAAAGGGCAGAGGGAGACCAATCCCAGGACCCTATGATCAGGACCTGAGCCAAAGGAGGATACTTAACCAACTGAGTCACCCAGGCACCCCAAGTTCTAATGCAAAAACTTCATGTAAAAGTTCAACTTTCAACAGCTATGGTGTACACAGCTTTATAGAAAATCTACCTACTAATAGTGTAATTTAAAGATAATGATAACACAAAGGCTTTTTTGCTTTATGAATATATATTTTGAAAAAAATCTGTAAGTTATTTCCCAAAATTAATGTAATGCCTTACTACTTTTAAGATTTTATTTATTTGACACAGAGAGAGAGAGTGACAGAGAGAGAGAGGGAACACAAGCAAGGGGAGTGGGAGAGGGAGAAGGCTTCCCCCTGAGCAGGGGCCAGACACAGGGCTCGATCCCAGGATCCTGGGATCATGACTTGAGCCAAAGGCAGATGCTTAACAACTGAGCCACCCAGGCGCCCCTAATTCCTTATTACTTTGAATACCCTTCTAGGAAATACATATACACAAAATACATCTACATGGAAATTATTTTAAATTATTTACACAAATAGTTAAAATACATGTGTTGGTTGTTGTATTAAAGGAGTATCATTAGCTCTTTTAAAAATCTATTTACTATGGAAATCATTAAGACCAATAACATGACAATTAAAAATTCTGAATACTCTTAACCAAATCCATATATTATAAGAAAAAAATTAGGCAATGATAAGAGAACTCAGGAAAATTTGAAATACTGGAAATATTTAAAAACGTAGCTACATTTCAAGAAAATGAAGCTACAGAGTTCCTCTAATGAAGAGAAGTGCTAGATCAAAACTGCAAATTATTCTACACAGATTAAAACTCTATAATCCATGAACTGTGTAACTTCAGATTACACAGTGATTTTTATTTAAACAATTTTCTCTTAAACTGTGTAATAAAATCTTACTGTATACTAGTCATAACTTAAAACAAATTTTTAAAAGCATATATAAGGATGTATTTTTTAAATTTTAGATTTATCTCCAACTAACCATAAGAATGAAGCTATATATCACTTTCTGGAAACATAACTTTTATAAACAAATATACAGACAAAAAAGTCATCTCATATTTTTATCAGACTGTATATAAAAGAATAATAAAAAAGTGATGAAAGATGTTAAGTAAAACAATCCTACCAGAAAGAAGTAAAAGTCACAATTAAAACATGGGTAAAAAACACAATTAAAACTTAAAGAAAAAACTTTAAAGGGGCACCTGGGTGGCTCAGTCACTGGGCGTCTGCCTTCGGCTCAGGTCATGATACAGGGTCCTGGGATAGAGCCCAGCCAGCATTGGGCTCACTGCTCAGCAAGGAGCCAGAGGCAGGACCCGATCACAGGACCCTTGGATCATGACCCAAGCCCTGACTAAGCCACCCAAGCGTCCCAAAACAGCAATTATTTTTTTTAAAAATCAAAAATCAGATGTGGAGAAAAACTTTCCTCCAATTATAAATAGTTAAGGTAGCAACAGAGATCTAGTGTCAATTATAAACATAGCATTTAATTTATTAGACCTATAAAATTTAAACTACAGTTAATTTTAGATTAAGTGTAAATTATATAGCAAATATCTACTTGCTGATTAGCCTTTAAAGAATGTTACATCAGTAAATTGGCAGCAATAAATAAAGCGTTTTTTAATAATATAAGAGTATAAAAACATTAAGCAAGAAATAAAACCTAGGGGGCGCCTGGGTGCCTCAGTGAGTTAAGGCCTCTGCCTTCGGCTCAGGTTATAATCCTGGGGTCCTGGGATAGAGCCCTGCATCAGGCTCTCTGCCTAGCAGGGAGCCTGCTTCCCCCTCTCTCTCTGCCTGCCTCTCTGCCTACTTGTGATCTTTGTCTGTAAATAAATAAATAAAATCTTTAAAAATAAAATAAAACTGGGAGGGGTGCCTGGGTGGCTCAGTGAGTTAAAGCCTCTGCCTTCCGCTCAAGTCATGATCTCAGGGTCCTGGGATCGAGCCCTGCATCGGGCTCTCTGCTCAGCGGGGAGCCTGCTTCCCTCTCTCTCTCTGCCTGCTTCTCTGCCTGCTTGTAATCTCTGTCAAATAAATAAAATCTTAAAAAAACAAACAAACTGGGAAAAGGATGGAAAAGGACTTGAATGACATTTATCCAAAGATCTATATATAATTAGCCAGTAGCAAGAGATGCTCAACATTACTAATCATTAGGGAAATGTACATCAAAACCACAATAAGATACCACTTCATACCTATTTGGATGGTTTTCAAAAAAATAAGTGTTGGTGGGATATAAAGAACCAGACACAGTACATTGCTGATGGGAATGAAAACCATGCAGTCGCTATGGAAAGCAGTATGGCAGTTCCTAAGAAAACTGAACACAGAATCACTACGATTCAGCAATTTCACTTCTCCATATATACCCAAAAGAATTAAAAACAGGGACTCAGGGTGCCTGGGTGGCTCAGTCAGTTAAGCAGCTGCCTTCCGCTCGGGTCATGATCCCAGGGTCCTGGGATCGGGCCCCACATCAGGCCCCCTGCTCAGCAGAAAGCACAGGGACTCAAATAGGTATTTGTAAACCCATGGTCCTAATAGCACAATTCCCAGAGCCAAAGGCAAAAACTGCCAAAATATAAATAATCTTATGTTATCGGGCAATGTATCACAACACTTAAAAAGTATACATGTAGGAATGATCAATATGTAATCACTAGTAAATAGGCAGTAATTTTAACTTTGCTATTTGGTACCTATTTTTGAGAAATTAGAAATTTTATTTGCCTCATGAACTTGCCTTTCTGTCTACCCTCCTGTTGTCTTAATTGGCCTTTTCACATTTCCAGGTTTCTTAAGAGTCAACTTAAATTCTGAGCCCAAAGAATAAACTATGAGGGCTGTGATGATTACTGAGCAAGCTGTTTATTATATTTAGTTTTTTTGGTAAAAGTTTCCCATAAGAAAATGAGATATCCTGGAAATAGAAAATAAAAGATCTTACTTTTTTTTTTTAAGATTTCATTTGTTATTTGACAAAGAGAGACACAGTGAGAGGGAACACACGCAGAGGGAGTGGGAGAGGGAGAAGCAGGCTTCCCGCTGGGCAGGGAGCTGGACACGGGGACTCAATCCCAGGACTCTGGGATCATGACCCAAGCTGAAGGCAGACGCTTAACGACTGAGCCACCCAGGCACCCCAAGAGGTCTTATTTCTAACTCTGGTTTTAGCACCTACTATTTCTATGAGCAAATCACTTAACCTTTCTGCACCTCAATTTCCTTCTTTGTAAATTTGCAAAATGAGGACTTGCTGCTCTCAAGTTTCTTTTAGTGATGAGACTCTGTGATTCTAATAACTGGAATAAAGTATAGTTCCACTTTAACAATCCATTTTGGAAATGCTATGTAATAATAACTCATAATCTATTTTTCTTTAAAACCCTAAGGCATTAAAACTTTGAAAAATATATATACCACAATTGTTTATCCATTCATCTGTTGATGGACATTAAGGTTATTTCTGGTAGTAACATTCATGTGCACGTTTCTGTGGCAACATAAGTTTGCAACTCATTTTGATAACTACCTAATAGCACAATTGTTAAGACCATGTTTAGATTTAAGAAATCGCCAAACTGTGTTCCAAACTGGCTGTACCCTTTGTGTTCCCACGAGAGCATGAGTCAGACTCCTTGCAGCTCCACATGCTTATATTTGGTGGTGTCGGTTTTTTGGATTTTAGCCATTCTACTAAGTTTGTAGTGGCATCTCATTGTTCTGAGTTTTCAATTCCCTGATGAAATATGATGTGAAACACCTTTTCATATGCTTATTTGCCATCTGCGTATCATCTTTGGTGAGGTGTCTGTTCAGATCATTTTTTAACTGGGTTGTTTTCTTGTTGAGTAGGTAAAAGTTCTTTATATGTTGTAGATACAAGTTCTTCATCAGATATGCGTTTTGCAAATATTTTCTTCCAGTCTGTGCTTGTCTTTCCATGGTCTTTAAGTACCATCCACAGAGCAGAAGCTTTTAATTTTCATGAAGTCCGACTCGTACATTTCTTCCTTTGTGGATTTTGCTTTTGGTGTTGTATCTCAAAACTCAGAAGCAAACCGAGGTACCTGGAGTTCTATGCTCTTTTCTAGAAGCTTGATAGTTCTGCTTCTTACATTTAGGTCTATGATCCATTTTGAGTTAATTTTTGTGAAAGGTGTAAGGGCAGTGTATAAATTCATTTTTTTGCATGTGGATATATTCCAGTTCCACTTAATGAAATTATCTTTTCTCCATTGGACTGCTGTTGCTTCTATCTCAAAGACAGATCAGTTGACTTTATGTGAATAGTCTATTTCTGGGCTCTTGGTTATGTTCTATTGATCTATTTATCTGTTCTTCACCAATTCTACAACTGTCTTGATTACTTTAGCTGTGAAGTAAAGTCAGTACCATTGCTCTGACTTTGTTATTCTTCTCCACTATTACATTGAGTATTTGGAGTCTTTTGCCTTTCTATATAAGCTTAGAATCAGTTTCTTGATACCAAAAAGGAGCTTGCTGAGGTTCTGACTGAGACTGTGTTGAATCTACTAATTAAGTTGGGAAGAACTGGCATCTCAACAATACTGAGTCTTCCTGTCTATATATATTAGGATCTTTGACATTTTATAATTTTCCTCATATACATTTGCAAATACTGTTTTTATTACTTCAAAATACACTCTTCAAAAAGTCTTAATGGTGAAAAGATAAAAAGAAACCATCTGCATTGGAAAACAGTGTCTGAATAAGAATAAATAATTTAGTACTGATTCAAAGTACTAACACTATTCTCCCTTTGAAGCAAACTAACTTTATCAACTAAGAAGAATAAAATTCCCATATCACTTGTAGCAGTTTGAAACATGGCTCCAAATTTTTCTGACACTCATCCCTCCTAACAAGAGCTGCAGGTCCCCTATTCCTAAAATCTGAGCGCTCTGACTGCCTGGTCAATATAATACAGAACTGAGGCTATGTGTATTTCCAGGCTCAGGCCTTAAAACATTAGCAATTTCCATTTCCTGTCACTTAGAACATTGCTTCTTTGGATATTCACTTTTGGAATCCAACTACCAAGTTGTGAGGAAGTTCAAGTTGCCCCACAGAGAGACCCAAATGAGGAGAAATCAGTAACTAACATCGCTTTGCCAGGCATGTGAATGATCCTCCAGCCCAAGTTCAGCAATCCCAGCAGACATTACATGGAGCAGAGACAAACTTCCCTGCTAAACACTGCCCAAAATGCAGATCTGTGAGCAAAACAAATGACTACTATTGTTTTAAGGAACTGAATATTGGGGTAGCCTGTGTCCAACTATAGATAATAAAAACATCCCTACAAATAACTGAAGATGATTTTATAAACATTCAAATTGAACCAGTAACTTCAGAAGACCAGAAATGAATTGATCAACTTATAGACAAAGTAAAATTCCTAATCCTATAGAAATTATTAAGGAATCAATTAATCCTCAACCATTTGATTAAAACCAATTATATCTGTTGTCAATTTATTGGACATTGAATTATAATCCAAATTCCCATTAAATCAGAAAGTGTTTAGTTCCACAGAGAAGTGTTAAACCACAAGAAAATATTACTAAGAGTTCTAACTGAAATATTAAAATAAAAACATACGCACATTCTCCATGTCACAATAATTATCTCAGCCTTAAAATATGCTGGCATTTGGTCAATCACCTTCAAGTTAGTGATTTTGAAGCTTTTCAAGATCTTGAATCAATAGAGAAAACTTAAACTGTCATAATATTGTACTCACTAGAGAGAAGCAAGAAAGAAGTAATTGTTAATGGAAAAAATAAGATGAGGTGGTCAAGGGACCATTTTATTTCCTTATTTTTAAAGATTTTATTTATTTATTTGACACAGAGAGAAAGAGAGCACAAGCAGGGGGAGTAGCAGGCAGAGGGAAAGGGAGAAGCAGTCTCCCTGCTGAGCAAGGAGCCCAATGTGGGAGCTCAATCCCAGGGGACTGGGATCAAGACCCAACCTGAAGGCAGATGCTTAACTGACTGAGACACCCAGGTGCCTCCAAGGGACCATTTTAATATTCTGTGAAAATACATGCAGTGAAAGGAAAGGATGTTACGAATACTCTGGTTAAGTTCAGTAGAAATAAAATAACTTATAATCTATTCACAAATAAGTTCCCTGATTCTAATTCGGATTTATCACAAAATTTCTAATCTTTACCTATAGGACTCCTATTCATAGATATCCTTTTCCCCATTCTTCTGAGCCAGGAGGAACCTGTAGCATGGACTAATAGCAATTGCGTCTCTGCAAACAACTCAAGCCAAAAACTTAAACTAATCCTTTGAGTGTCATCCAACAGATGAAGGGAAGATTTGTGCAAGAGGCATAAGAGGGATAATTATGCTTACATAACAGACTTTGGACTGAAATTGAGGAGTAAAATGTGGGCAATGTTTTGGAGGGTGACAATGAAGAAATTGGAGGGCAAGATGGAAAATGTAAAGGAAAGGAGAAACTAATCTACCCATGTTTGTAATAACAGGTTATCAAAATAAACAGAACTGAGGTGAAAATAAAGGGAATAAGAAAATAGATGTCATACTGATGATAGCAATTATATTACGAAACACAATGAATATATGAAAAGTTCACATTTACAAAGGTCAAATCATTGAGTATACTGGCCAAGAAAAAATAACTACTGGTTTGGAATGCCTTAAAGGCAGGAACTGAGTTGCTATACTTTAGAATGTCTTGTAAATAACTGGAAGCAAATTTACTGTAAAAATATCGATTACTAATGTAAATTAGTTAATTCTCATTGGGAAGAAAAAATTCACAAAAATAACCAAGAACATTTTGAAAAAGAACTAGAAAGCAGGATCTACCTTTCCAACTAATATGCTACAATAATTTAAAAAATGTATTAATACAAGCACAGACATACAGATAAGAAACAGTACAGATCATAGTACCAAAACAGATAATGTAGATTTGTAAATCTATTATATAATAAAAGTACAATTTCACATTAGTGGTAAAAGGATGGACTATTTAGTAAGTAATAAGGAAACGGCTGGCTAGCCTTTCATGGAAGAAAAATGTTTAAATCCGGTTATAAAATAGTTATACCATCTATCAAAGAGCTCCAGATGGGGGGACACACACACACACACACACACACATATATTTTAGTATATAAATTACTAAAATAAAAGGGTTTTTTAAAATAACATTTGTATGGAAAAGTTTTCTCAACCAAGACACAAAGCACAATACCCACAAACTGTGAAAGCAAAATAACTTCTGAACAACAAAGGGTACTACAAACTAAAGGAAATATCAGATATGATAAGTACAACCCACATAGTGGCTAAAACACTAATATCTAGAATATATAAAGGACTCTCAGAAACCAAGGCAAAAATCACCTAAAAAAGGGAGAAAGAGAGCAGGGGATATATATATACACAGTACATAATAATACCAACTCTATCAATAATCACTTTAAGAATAGTCTAAATACACCAACTGAAAGAGAATGTGTGCAAGAGTGGATTAAACAAGCAAAAACTCAATTATATGTTGCCTAATAGAAACCCATTTTAAATACAGAGACACAGATAGATTAAAGGCGAAGAGATGGACAAAGATATAACATGGTAACGGTAATCAAATCTTACTGCAATAACAATCTTAATCTCAGAAAAACTAAATTTCACAAGGAAAATTATCAAGATAAGAGGCACCTAGCTGGTTAACTTGGTAGAGAAAATGACTCTTGGTCTTGGTCAGGGTCATGAGTTTGAACCCCACGATGGGTGTAGAGATCACTTTTAAAAAATTATCAGGAATAAAAAGGGGTATTTACATCCTGAGAAATGGGTCAATTCTCGAAGAAAACATTAACAACCCTTAAGGTATAAATGCCCAACAAGAGAATGTCAAAATATGTGGGGCAAAAATAAAAAGAGCTACAAGAAGAAAGACAAATTCATTATTATAGTTGAGAGACTTTAACACTCTTCTTTAAAAAAAAAAAAAGATTTTATTTTCAAGTAATCTGTACTAGTAGTGACTGACATAGCCAGCCAATAGAACATCAGTAAAGATACAGTTGAAATAAAAATAGGTCACATTCTGAGCCATAAAACACATCTTAACAAATTTAAAAGAACAGAAATCAGGGCGCCTGGGTGGCTCAGATGGTTAAGTGTCTGCCTTTGGCTTAGGTCATGATCCCAGGGATTCTGGGATCTAGTACCGCACTTCAGGTTCCTTGCTCAGCAAGGAGCCTGTTTCTCCCTCTGCTTGTGCGCGCACTCTCTCTCTCTCCCTGACAAATAAATAAAAATCTTTTAAAAAATAAATAAATAGGGGCGATGGTTAAGCGTCTGCCTTGGGCTCAGGTCATGATCCCACATCCCGCTCCTGGTTCGGCGGGGAGTCTGCTTCTCCCTCTCCCTCTGCCTCTCCCCCTGTTCATGCTTTTTCTCTCTCTCTGTATCTCTCTGTCTCAAATAAATAACATCCTTTTTAAAATTGTTAAATAAATAAATAAACAAACAGAAATCATACAATGTATGCTTTTAGTCAATAGTGGAATTAAACTAGAAACCAGTAACAGAAAACTGGAAAATTCCCAATTCTTTGGAGGTTAAACAACATACTTCTAAAGAAACTGAGTCAAATGAAGCCTCAAAGCAATTTTAAAATATTCTGAACTAAATGAAAATGAAAATACAGCTTTTCAAAATCTGCTGGATGCAGCAAATGCAGTGTTTAGAAACTCAGCATTAATACACAAATTAGAAAAGAAAAAGTCTAAATTCAATAATCCAAGGTTCTACCAAAGGAAACTATAGAAAAGTATAATATAAACCTAAGGCAAGCAGAAGAAAAAAATAATAAAAGTTACAGCAGAAATCAATGAAACTGTAAACAGGAAATTGTTAAAGAAAAATCAACAAAACTATAACCTATTCTTTGAAAAGATCAGAGGAAGTGATAAACCTCTGGCCAGGCTAACCAAGAAAAAAGACACAAGACAGAAATTACCAATATCAAAAACAAAAGAAGTGTCATCACTATCGATACCATAGTCATTAAAAGGATAATAAAAAATATTATAAATACCTCTGTGCTCACAAATGTGGTAACTTAAGGAATTAAACTAATTATTTGAAAAACACAAACAACCAAAACTCTTACAAGAGAAATAATCTGAATAGGTCCACAGCTATTAAAGATACTGAATAAGTAATTCATGACCTTACAAAAAAAAAAAAACAAAGCAAGCAAGCATCAGGCCCAGACAGTCTGGTTCTGCCAAACATTTAAGAAATGATACTAATTCTCTACAATCTCTTCCAGAAGGAAACATGTCTTTTTTTTTTTTTTTTAAGATTTTATTTATTTATTTGACAGAGGGATACAGAGAGAGCACAAGTAGACAGAGCAGCAAGCAGACGGAGAAGGAGAAGCAGGCTCTCAGCTGAGCTGGGAGCACGATGAGGGGCTCAATCCCAAGACCCTGGGATCATGACCTCAGCCAAAGGCAGCCACTTAACCGACTGAGCCACCCAGACACCCCTCCAGAAGGAAACACGTCTTGGCTTATTTGATGAAACCAGCATTATCTTAACTACCAACACCAAAAAAAAACAAAAAACAAGGGGCGCCTGGATGGCTTAGTGGGTTAAAGCCTCTGCCTTCGGCTCAGGTCATGATCTCGGGGTCCTGGGATGGAGCCCTGCATCGGGCTCTCTGCTCAGCAGGGAGCCTGCTTCCCCCTCTCTCTCTACTTGCCTCTCTGCCTACTTGTGATCTCTGTCAAATAAAAAAAAAAAAAAAAAGAACTACAGACCATTATCTCTTACAAACATAGATGCAAAAGTCCTCAACAAAATAAAAAGATTTATACAACATGACCAAATGGGATTTATTCCAAGTATACAAGGCTGGATCAATATTTAAAAATCAATTAATATAATCCAATACATCAACAAGCTAAAAATAAAAAACAAACAAACAAAAAAAACCATGATCACATTGTTACATAAAAGGCATTTGACAAGATCCAATACCCATTCATACTAAAACCTCTTCAGCAAACTAGGAATAGAGGGGAACTTCCAAAACTGATAAAGAACATATGCATGAAATCTTCAACTAACATACTTAATGATGAGTAACTACTCCTAAGACTGGATAAAGGCAAGATATCCCAAATGATATGGAAGTATGTTACAAAAGAAGAAACACTGTCCTAGTTTACAGAGGACAACAGCATCTATAAAGAAAAATCCCAAGTAATTAACAAAAAACAACCTAGAACTATAAAGTAATTATAAGAGCAATTTCTGAGATATATTAACATACAAAACCAATTGCTTTCTTATATCACCAGCATGACTAACTGGAATTTGATATTAAAAATATGATACCACTTGGAGCGCCTGGGTGGCTCAGTGGGTTAAGCCTCTGCCTTCGGCTCAGGTCATGATCCCAGGGTCCTGGGATCGAGCCCCGCATCGGGGCTCCTCCTCTCTCTCTGCCTGCCTCTCTGCCTACTTGTCATCTCTCTCTCTCTCTCCCTGTCAAACAAAAAAATAAAATCTTTTAAAAATAATAATAATAAAATAAAAATAAAAATATGATACCAGCAGCAATGTCTACAATAGACAAACTATAGAAAGAACCTAGATGTCCATCAACAGATGAATGGATAAAGAAGAGGTGGTATATATACACAATGGAATACTACGCAGCCATCAAAAGACATGAAATCTTGCCATTTGCAACGACGTGGATGGAACTAGAGGGTATCATGCTTAGTGAAATAAGTCAATCAGAGAAAGACAACTATCATATGATATCCCTGCTATGAGGAAGTGGAGATGCAACATGGGGGGTTGGGGGGGTAGGAAAAGAAAAAAAGAAACAAGATGGGATCGGGAGGGAGACAAACCATAAGTGAATTAATCTCAAAAAACAAACTGAGGGTTGCTGGGGGGAGGGGGTCGGGAAAGGGGGGATCGGGTAATGGACATTGGGGAGGGTATGTGCTATGGTTAGTGCTGTGAAGTGTGTAAACCTGGCGATTCACAGACATGTACCCCTGGGGATAAAAATACTTTATATGTTTATAAAAAACTTAAAAAAAATATTAAAAAAAAATATGATACCATTTCGGGGCGCCTGGGTGGCTCAGTGGGTTAAGGCCTCTGCCTTCGGCTCAGGTCATGATCCCAGGGTCCTGGGATCAAGCCCTGCATCGGGCTCTCTGCCTAGCAGGGAGCCTGCCTCTTCCTCTCTCTCTGCCTGCTTCTCTGCCTACTTGTGATCTGTCAAATAAATAAATAAAATCTTTAAAAAAAAAAAGATATCATTTGCATTACCACCAAAAAATAAATAAATACATGGAGGTAAATGTAGCAAAATACATATAAGATCTATATGAAAAAATGCTAGAAAACTGATGAAAGAAAGCACAAAATCTCTAAATAAATCAAGGTACATTCCATGTTCATTGGTAGGAAGACTCAATCTTAGTAAGATGTCAATTCTTCCGAACTTGATCTACAGATCCAACACATAACAAAATCAGAGGATTAAACACTGATTTCAGTCTCACTACATATATCAGTAACCAAATAGTGTGGCATTGGCAGAAGAATAAACAAATAGATCAACAGAACATAACCAAGAGCCCAGAAATAGACTACTCAAATAAAGTCAACTGATCTATCTTTGAGATAGAAGCAACGGCAATCCAATGGAGAAAAGATAATCTTTTCATTAAGTGGAACTGGAATATATCCACATGCAAAAAAATGAATTTATACACTGCCCTTACACCTTTCACAAAAATTAACTCAAATGGATCATAGATCTGGGTGGCTCAGTGGGTTAAGCCTCTGCCTTCAGCTCAGGTCATGATCTCAGGGTCCTGGGATTGAGTCCCGCATCGGGCTCTCTGCTCAGCAGGGAGCCTGCTTCCTCCTCTCTCTCTGCCTGCCTCTCTACCTACTTGCGATCTCTCTCTCTAATAAATAAATAAAATCTTTAAAAAAAAAAAAATGGATCATAGATCTAAATGTAAGAAGCAAAACTATCAGGTTTCTAGAAAAGAGCACAGAACTCCAGGTACCTCAGTTTGCTTCTGAGTTTTGAGATACAACACCAAAAGCAAAATCCACAAAGGAAAAAATGTATGAGTCGGACTTCATGAAAATTAAAAGCTTCTGCTCTGTGGATGGTACTTAAAGACCGTGGAAAGACAAGCACAGACTGGAAGAAAATATTTGCAAAACACATATCTGATGAAGAACTTGTATCTACAACATACAAAGAACTCTTGCTACTCAACAAGAAAACAACCCAGTTAAAAAGTGGGCAAAAGATCTGAACAGACACCTCACCAAAGATGATATGCAGATGGCAAATAAGCATATGAAAAGGTGTTTCACATTATATTTCATCAGGGAATTGAAAACTCAAACAATGAGATACCACTACACACTTAGTAGAATGGCTAAAATCCAAAAAACCAACACCACCAAATACTGACAAGCATGTGGAGCTACAAGGAGTCCGACTCATACTCATGGAAACACAAAGGGTACAGCCAGTTTGGAACACAGTTTGGCGGTTTTTTTAAACTAAACATGGTCTTAACATATGATCCAGCAATTGTGCTACTAGGTATTTACTCAACTGAATTAAAAGCTTTATGTCCACACAAAAATCTGTACAAGAATATTTATCACAGCATTATTCATAACTGCCAAAAACTAGAAACAACCAAAATGTCCTTCTATAGGTGAACTGATAAACTGTGGTAGAGCCATGCAATGGAATATAATTCAGTGAGAAAAAGAAACTGGCTAAAGAATTTATCTGAAGGGGTCCCTGGGTGGCTCAGTGGGTTAAAGCCTCTGACTTTGTCTCAGGTCATGATCCCGGGGTCCTGGGATGGAGCCCCGCATTGGGCTCTCTGCTCAGCGGGGAGCCTGCTTCCCCACCCCTCTCTCTGCCTGCCTCTCTGCCTACTTGTGATCTCTGCCTGTCAAATAAATAAATAAAATCTTTAAAAAAAAAAAAAAAAGAATGTATTTGAAAACTACATAGTCTGAAAAGGGATATCCAGAATATATAGAGAACCACCAAAATTCAACAACAAAATAACAACCCAATTCAAAAATGAGCAGAGGACTTGAACAGACATTTCTCAAAGGGAGATACACAAATAGCCAATACATACATGAACAGTTGTTCAACACAACACTAGTTATCAGGGAGATGCAAATCAAAACCCAAAGATACAACATGATACTCATTAGAATGAGTAAGGAAGGAAGGGAGGGAGCAAAGGGAAGGGAACAAGTGCTAACACACTATTAAGAAAATGGAACTGCTGGTGGTAAATGTAAAATGGTACAGATACTATGGAAAATAGTATGGCAATTCATTAATAAGTTAATAGTTACCATATTATCCAGCAAGTCTACTTCCATATACATATCCTGAAGAAATGAGAGCAGGGACCTGACTAGATTATTTGCTCACTAATGTTTATAATTTATTCACAGTAACCAAAAGGGGGAAGAAACCCACAGATGGATGGATTAAAAATAACTTAGTATATATATACATACACAACGAAGTATTATTCAGTCTTAAAAAGGAAGGAAATTCTGACACATGCTAGAATACAGATGAACCTTGAAGAAATAATAGGTGATATAAGACAGTCACAAAAAGACAGTGTATGATTCCACTCATATGAAGTACCTAGAGTAGTGAAATTCATAAAAACAAAAAGTACACTGGTGGTTGCCAGGGATTGGGGAGAGAGGAGAATAGAGAGTTTTTGTTTAATGAGTAGAGAGTTTCAGTTTTAGAAGACAAAAAAACAATCTGGAGATGCATGGTGGTTGCACAACAATATGAATGTACTTAATGTCCCTGAACTACACTTAAAAATGTTTAAAAATGGTAAATTTTGCATTATGTGTATTTTACAATCTTTAAAAAAGAGTATGCCTTGTAAAGAAACTGTTGACCCTATTTACAACCTCTAATAAGGAGGAATACGCATATAAGTCTGTCAAAGCTGAAGATTTACAGCTTTGCCTAGAAAAAGCTTCTTCATGGATGTATGCAGAAGTCTATCTATAACTCATCTCTTCACAAATTTCTAGAAGGTCAAATTGAAGCTGTTGAACTTTAATATATCACTCTCTATACTGCCTCAGGTAGCATATTTTCAAAAAAAAAATCTCTAGTCCATGTCTGTAACACGAAATAAGTGAAACTTTACTAACACACTTAATACAAATTACCACCCTAGTGATTTTTCAGACCGTTGCTTTAGCACCATTTTTCAACATGTTTTACATAGTAGTTGACACTTTGTATGTCATCAATAGTTAGTGGTTAAAAGCAAAACTTCTTATTATACTTATGAAGTTATAAAGAACAAAACCCAAGGAAAAGCAAGCCCAGATAAACTGGTCAAATAAATAACTACTAGACATTTTCAGTTATCTACCTTGTTTACCTTTTAGCATTAAGATCCTTAATTCATCACATTAGTATTACTTCATAGGTACTATCTTCAAAAAAAAGGGGGAGGGGGGATTCTAATTTATTGATCAACCACACAAAATTATCTATGTTCAGGATGCTTGGGTGGCTCAGATGGTTAAGTGTCTGCCTTCAGCTCAGGTCATAATCCCAGGGTCCTGGAATCAAGTCCTGCATCAGGCTTGTTGCTTAGACCTTTGCCTGCTGTTCCCCGAGCTAGTGCACACACGTGGGTGCTGTCTCTCTGACAATTAAATCAAAAACTTAAAAAAAAAAAAAACCCTCTATGTTCCTCATAAGGCTTATGTGTTAAATCATTATAGTTGTGCCCAGTAATTTAGCTCTCATTCCAAGCATATGGTAAGATTACACTTCACTGCTATCTCTAAAGTTTTGTGTGGGCATATGACTTATTTCAGCCAATGAAAGAAAAAGAAGTGACACTATCTAGTAGCCTTAAAAGTCAGTGCATCAATGCCTCTTTTCTCCTGTCAGAGAAACCAACAGTGGTTAGTCTCACTTCCCAAGTGAGGACAAATGGTGGAGGAACAGCTTCTGGCTGTCCAACTAGGGACATGAAACATGAACAAGAAATAAATCTTTGTTAGTTTAAGCCACAGATATTTTGGGGTTTAGTATCTTGACTATACAATTCTCTACTCATGTACTTCTCTAGGGAATGCCATATGAGAATTTAAATTGTATGATGTCTGTTTCACATTGACTGAGATCGGGAGTATTACATATTAAGAGTGTACCATTTTCAAGTGAATCAAGATGTCACTTTTTTTTTTTGTCTTTAAGGGCAACATGATTTAGTTTCTTATAGCTCCAAAGCTTACAGGTATGAACTATGAGATGCTTTGCTTCATACCAGCTTTAATACTACTGTTTCATCTTGGGACAGCTTAACTAACTGGGGGGGTGGGTGGAGGCTATGCATTTTATCCTCATTTATCTTCACTTTGAAGTATTCTAACTTGTTGCTTATTTCCTTCAGTTTAGGAATCTTTTGGTTTAAAACTTCTAACTGCCATAAAACCACTGGAATTATGACTTATCATAAATATATATTTATATGATAATATACAATAAATCCAACCTGAAATTACAAGACCTGAAAACTGAACAGATTCGTATTCATCATCTGGCAATATTCCATCACAGAGAAAGCTAGTTGGTAGGTGCTGCTTACTCTTCAACTCAAAGATGAAGTATCTGTCCCTTAGCAAACTTGGCACTCTTGCACACACAATTTCTTAAAGGGTGATGATTACATGATTAGGAATAATTACAAATACATTCAGAAGGAAAAAAATACTAACATTAATTTTTTTTAACTTCATGAAACAATTTGAGAAACGGTCACGTAGTGACTTCAGAATCAGTCAGACTCATTTTAAAATTCCAGATCTACCACTTAAGAGCAATATGATCTTGAACAAATTACTTCACAACTCTGCACTTCAATTTCCTCATCTGCAAAAATAAGGATAATAATACCTCACAGAATGACTGGCAGAATTAAATAGCATGTTAAGTAATTGGCATGGAGTGCCTGCTGTACAGAGAAATGTTCACTTCTCTCCCTCTAGTAACAACATTACCAGCTCATTTAGGGACAAGATAGGAAAAAGAACCCTACAAAAGATGAACAAACACATCTTTTCCAGAGTTTCTCTAAAAAATGTAAACAGCTTTTTCCGTCCAATTAACTACAAAGCAATACCAAATCCACTGATTCTATCCTTATTCCCTCCTACCTCGACTAACACAACGATCACTTAATTGGTCTCCCTGACTCTAGTCTTATTATCCTTAAAGGCATATTCCACTTCACCAAGTAATTATGCCCAATCATTCCACTCCTTTGCTTAAAATCCATCATTGGCTAGTGGTAATTTACTTAAAATATGAAAGTATTCAGGGATGGAATATATATATTCTATTTCATTAAAATATATAAATATGTTTATATATATTTATACACACACACACACACACACACACACACTTTGCTTATCCATATACATGTTACACAAAAGTAAACTGAGCAAAAAACACCAAAATCTTAACAATGGTAAATGTAGGTGGTGGGTTTATGGATTCATTGTAGTCTAACTTTTTTATATATGTCAAGATTTTAATAAAAAGTTGAAAAATTGAGGCACCTGGCTGACTCAGTCAGTAGAGCATGCAACTTTTGATCTCAGGGTTGTAGGTTCAAGCCCCACGTTGGGTACAGAGATTACTTAAAAAAAGAAAAAAAGTTGAAAAGCTGAAAGGAAAACGAAAAATATTATTAGTATGCTTTATTTATGGAAAAATGGAAAGGAGTAAAAATGTATTTGCTTGAATATGCACAAACTCCAAGCATAAGAAACTAGTAACAATGATTTCTTGGGGAGTGGGAAAGCAATGATAAATGAGCAAACTTCAGAAACAGGGATGAAAAAGACTCTTACAATTTACTTTATACAGAAGTCTATGACTGCATTATCTCTTCAAAATATTACATTAAAAAGTAATGTAGACCATATTTTTACTCACTGCATGTGGTTACTGTGAGGATTAAATGAGACAATGTATATAAAGCTTTAGTAAGTGCTTGGCACTTGGTCAAGACTCAATAAATGTTAGCTAGTCCAGCTGCTGAAGTAAGGAAAAATAAATCTTCAGTATTAATAGTACCATCTAATACCTACAAGTTCACTTTAATCTATACCCATGGATGGTTAATTGTGCTCTCCAGAAATGGCTACTTATGTATGTGGTCTGAAGTGGCGGGATTTGGAGCTGACGGCCCACAAAGAATTCTTGAGACATCTTTAGTGCAAAAAGGTGTTTTGTTTTTAAGATTTTATTTGAGAGAGAGAAAGAGAGAGAGTACAAGTAGGGGGAGGGGCAGAGGGACAAGAACTTTCTGCTGAGCCCAGAGCAGACGCAGGCCTTGACTCCAGGACCCCGACATGACATCAGGACCTAAGCCCAAGTGAGGCACCTCAAAAGGTGTTTTTTAATATTCTTAGTAGCATGAGGACAGGATCTCTGGGCAGAAAGAACTGCACTGGGATCATACAGATTGGCCAATTATATACTTTGGTGAAGTTGGGAGGGGGTCAGGGATAGCATAAGTCTAAGGAATTTTAGAAGCAAGGTTTCTAGTACCTTGAGTGGACTAGCTATTGTTAGGAAAGGTTCATTTATTACTGATCAGTTAAGAACTCAGTCATGAGACCCTTCAGAAGTCTCAGTGGGCCATACGCTTGGAGGATGATTACCAGACTGGAACTTGCAGAACAGAGATAAAGGACATTTCCAAAGGAATGTTTATATGTTAAAGAAGACTTAAAGGATTCTGGGGGGTCAGGGTAAGATTGCCTCTAACCCTTAGCAAAGTATTAACATCAAGACAGCTGAGTTTCTAGAGAAAGGTCACTCTGCCTGTTTCAAGGACTCATCACTGTGCTGTAAGTAGTAAGGGAATTTTCTTTTGCCTTTGTTTCCACATCACTTATAGACATGAATTCCAAATATCACTATCAAAATGTATATCAAAAGATTTTCTTGGGTGCCTGGGTGGCTCAGTTGTTGGGCATCTGCCTTCATCTCAGGTCATGATCCCTGGGGGTACTGGGATTGAGCCCCATATCGGGTTCCCTGCTCTGCAGGGGGCCTGCTTCTCTCTCTCCCACTCCTCCTACTTCTGTTCTCTCTCTAGCTGTGTCTCTGTCAAATAAATAAATAAAATCTTAAAAAAAAAAAAAAA